>JAZGTJ010003151.1:0-37121 GCA_036877575.1 Botia almorhae
TTCGGTAGAACAAGCAGAATGCCACTTGGATTGGAATACTTTAGTTGAGGTCAAGAAAAATATTAATGGAGGTGTTATAAAATTCATGATAAAATAATGGCCTTGTGATATGACTAATTTATAACAAGTTATGTTATCTTGGTAATGTCAAGTTTTCATTACAAAGACGGGTTATGATCCATTTGGTTGTCAAGATGTCATAAAGACATGTCAAACACAGTCACCTTTGCAATTAAAATGACAACTGAATTATTGACACTTAATAAGCATGCATAAAAATCTTAATCATATTTATGACATGCATCAGGAACAACCTCAAGTAAAGTGTTACAGAGAATTGTAACTTTAATACATCATGCTCCTGGTGTTCTATACCTCTACAGACAAGGCAGGTGAAGGCCTCCTTGAGCTGTGATGCCTGCTGTGTGTTGATTTCGCTTCTTTCTAAAGCGGCCAGTGCAGTGAGCTCTCTGATTCTGACAGAAACACTCTCCAGGCCTTGCGATGCCTCCAACACCTCAGCCTTTTCTAAAATCTCCTGCAGTCCAGAATCTTCTTCCCTGCATAAAGAAAAAGACAAATTATTACCTTTTGTAACTAGATCACTAATTACACACATTACACAAAGACTTTCATGTTCATCTAAAAGCATCCCATTTATAGATATATCAATCACCTTATCCTTTTCCTTAAAGTCGCTAGTCAGCATGGCATTCATTTTTCTAGAGTTTTTTCTCCAACACTGGGAACCTTAAAAAAAAAACTAAACATTATTTGTACATACTTACTTCTCTTATCAAAATTAATTAGGATACAAATTGGGAATTTACAACCCCAACACTTGGATGTAAAATGCAATATAAAGAATACGTCTTCTGCTCAAACTGAGACTTCTCTGGAATCCCTTAATCTTGTCACAATATTTTATCTGTTTTTTGATTAAAGATTAAGTTCGTAGAAATTTTGCTTTGAGAAATGTAATTTGGGATTTAAACTGCTCGACTTTTGGCATAAAATAAGCCATGATCCAGCTTTACTTGACAAAACTGAGATGCTCAT
The DNA here is from genome assembly GCA_036877575.1 of Botia almorhae. Classification (NCBI taxonomy): domain Eukaryota; kingdom Metazoa; phylum Chordata; class Actinopteri; order Cypriniformes; family Botiidae; genus Botia; species Botia almorhae. The sequence goes on from JAZGTJ010003151.1 coordinate 1,060, forward strand.
TTTATATCCAAACACAAAACCCTAATGTGTCACCTGGTTACCGTTTCAAAACAGTTTAATTTGGATGTTCTATAAACTCTTATTATACTTGTATTCCAAGTTTTTGGGAGGTTGTTACAGCCATCTAAATCAAAAAGTCCCTTTTCTTGGGAACTGTAGTTGTATTGGCTATCTCGTGTTCCTTCCGAATCCATTATTTTGTTCCAGTTCGAGACAAGCAAGATAGGACATTCTGTTGCCCTCAAGTCAACTTGAAGCTTTTGAACAATGCCCGGGACATTGGCCTCAGTTTCAGAAAACCTCACTACCACCACACTTTTTGGAACTGGTTTTCCATCCTGCACGGGTTCACCGCCGGGGGAACCGTACCGTGGAAGATACACATGAGGGATCACCAAAGGGGAATCACTACCCATGGAGCACTTTGCCCAGCACAGGGGCAGGCCGAAGGCATACAAACACAAGTGCTGGGCCTGGCATGAGGCTCCTCCGCCGAGCCTGCTCGCCGATGGGTGCCTGGAGGAATCACAACGTAGGGTTCACCACTGGGGAAACCACTGCGAAGGAACCAACTGCCTATCCCATGGGGGAGGCAAATGCAAGCAAAGACACCGAGCCAGTCCTCCCGCCCACTAGCCAGTGGGCCCCAACACACGGGAGGAAACCGGCTCTACCCTGAGGTTATGAAACCTTGCAAAGGTGTTAGGTGTCGCTCAGCCCGCCTGTTAAAGAGGCGCCGTGTGCTAGCGCCCAGGGGGAGGCAACACTCCTAGTTGAGTGAGCCCTGACTCCGGGGGGACACGACATGCCCTGGGCCTGGTAAGCCAAGGTGATGGCATCCACTATCCAGTGGGCCAACCTCTGTTTGGAGAGAGCCTTCCCTTTTTGCCTCCCTCCGAAACAGACAAAGAGCTGATCGTCTGAAGCTCAGAGTACGGTCCACATAGATGCGCAAGGCGCAACGGGACACAGCAAGTAAGGGCTGGATCTGCCTCCTCTGAGGGCAGCGCTTGCAGGTTCACCGCCTGATACCTGAGGGCATGGTGGGAACCTTGGGCACGTAGCCGGGCCTGGGTCTCAAGATCACGTGGGAGTAGACAGGCCCGAACTCTAGGCACGACTCACTGACCGACAATGCCTGCAGGGCCCTCACCCTCCTGATAGAGGCGAGCGCGGTCAGGAGCGTTGTCTTAAGCGACAGACCCTTAGGCTTGACTGACTCCAGCGGCTCGAAGGGGGCTCCCCGCAGCCCAGAGAGGACTACGGAAAGATCCCAGGAGGGAGAGAGGGGCGGCCACGGAGGGTCCACTCTCCGGGCACCCCATAGGAACCTGATGACCAGCTCGTGCGTGCCTAAATACTTACCTTTTACTGCCAGGTGATGAGCTGACCTAGCCGCCACATACACCGCCAGGGTGGAAGGGGACAGCCTCCGGTCCAACCCTTCCTGCAGCAAGGAAAGCACAGAGCTGACCGGGCAAGTGTAGGGGTGTTCTCCACGGGAAGAACACCAGTCAGTGAAGAGGCTCCACTTCAGGGCGTAAGCACGCCTGGTAGAAGGAGATCTCGCCTGAGTGATAGTATCTACCACACTCGGGGGCAAGTCACTCAGGATCACCGTGTCCCGTCCACGACCCACACATGAAGGTTCCAGAGGTCGGGGCGTGGGTGCCAGATGGTGCCCCGTCCCTGAGAAAGAAGGTCCTTCCTCAGGGGAATCTTCCAAGGAGGGGCTGTCGCAAGGAGCGCCAGGTCCGAGAACCAGGTCGGGTGGGCCAGAATGGAGCCTCGGACAGGGAATAAAGCAGTGGGCAATGGGGGACTCACGGGAAGCGAACAGGTCCACCTGTGCTTCCCCGAATCAACTCCAATTAGCTGGACTGCCTGGGGATGGAGTCGCCATTCTCCTGGACCCGACAGCTGTCATGAGAGTGCATCGGCTGCACGGTTGAGCTCGCCCGGAATATGAGAGGCGCAAAGCGATCCGAGTCGCTGCTGACTCCAGAGGAGGAGGAGGAGGAGGCGGTGGATGGGTTGAGACATGCGACACGAGCGTACCCCGCCTTGGCGGTTGATGCACGTCACCGTCGCTGTGCTGTCCGTCCGGAAGAAACCGGCGCAGAGCCAAGAGCACTGCCAACAACTCGAGGCAATTGATGTGGCACAGGGGCCGAGATCCTGTCCAGGAGTCCAAAACTGCCTGCCCGTGGCATACGGCACCCCAGCCTGTCTTGGAGGCATCCGTTATCACAACAATGTGCCTGGACACTTGTTCTAAGGGCACCCCGGCCCATCGAAAGGCAAGGTCCGACCAAGGGCTGAAGGTTCGGCGGCCCGTCGGAGTAATAGTCACCCGGTAAGTGCCGTGGCGCCATGCCCACCTCGGGACCCTGTCGTGTGGCCAGTGCTGCAGTGGTCTCATATGCATCAGGCCAAGCGGAGTGACCGCAGCCTTCGGCGTGATGAAGTACGGGCTGTAAAACCCAGAATTCATCTCAGCTGGAGGGACAGGCGCTATTGCGTCCTTCGCCAGGAGGATTGCAAACCCTGCTCGCAGGACCGCAGCATGTCAGACAGCCACAAAGGTGGACTGGATGCCACAGAACCTGGGGGGTCGCCTGGCAAACTGAATCACGTAGCCAAGTCAGATCGTCCTCAGGAGCCAGCGAGACGGGCTGGGGAGCGCGAACCAGGCCCCCAGACTCCGTGCAAGTGGTACCAGAGGGGCGAGAGACATGCCCGAAGAAGTGCCTCGAGCCAAAAAGGGGGGGGCAGGGGGTGCATGAGGAGGGGTCATGCCCTGCAAACGCACCCGCCGTGGCGAAGGACGAGCCCAGGAGTGAGAAAGCAATGCGTCTCTCACTGTCGGGCAACACCCAGTATGGCCCAGAGGGCGAGGAGACTGCTCTTAACAATGTAGGTACCGCCAGGCAGACTTCCTACGGCCGGCTCGACGGGGACGGGGCAACGGCCCGGTCCTCACTGGAGCAGGTGCAGCGGACGCAGGTGGAAGCCCTCGGCGACAGGCAGACGCGGGGGCAGGCCGCGGCGTAGAGGTGGAATCACCCCGTTGGAGGATGCCCCAAATCTCCTCCTCCTCCTTCTGGGCGAAGCCCTCGACAGTGTCGCCGAAGAGGCCACCTTGGGAGAAAACGGGCCTTGTCCGTATCCCGCATCTCCACGAGGTTTAGCCACAGGTGGCGTTCCTGGACCACCAAGGTGGACATCGTCCGGCCAAGGGCCCGCGCCGTGACCTTAGTCGGGTCGGTCCCGTGCGCAGTTCCTGCATAACCCTGGCTCGGAACTACCTTCACGGACCTGCTTGAGCGCCTTGGCCTGGTGGACCTGCAGGATGGCCATGGCGTGCAGGGCGGAGGCTGCCTGTCCCGCCGCACGGCAAGCCTTGGCGGCGAGCGCCGCCGTGGTCCTGCCGGCTGGGGACGGGAGACGCGGTCGGTCCCGCCAGGTAGTAGCAGGTAGTAGCATTTTTTGGGCACAGGTGCACCACAACTGCACACTCTACCTGAGGGATCACCTGGCTGCTCAGACCTCGCTGCTGTAGAGGACTGGGAGGACCGCAGGGACCGGCCCGGCGGAGAGGTCTCCACAGTCACTCACAGGTCTCCCAGAGTGCTACCCAGCTCCGCTGTCCTAAGCCGGCGAGGAAGCAGAGTGGGGAGCAACAGAGGGGGCTCGACCTCCCATCACAAGAGAGAGTCGTGACCGCAGCAACGAGATGGGCATGCCCTCCCAATGAGGGCATGACCCCACCAATAACGCTGCCTCGGCATGCTGTTGGCCCAGGCATGCGACACAACGCTCATGGCAATAAAGTCAAGAAATGCCCACATCCAGAAACGCACGGACGGAAAAGACATCTTTAAAAAGATGCTCACCATCCGTGGAGCTCTTTAGAGGAAATAGCTCTTTATGAGAAATTTGCTCTTGAGAGGGCCGATCCGCCGAGGCACGCAGGGGAACGAAAAACCCGCTGAAATGCTTCAAAAACGCACGTTGAACGTGACTGACTGTAAGGGAACTTAACCTACCTGAAATATTCGCGAAATCCTGTCGACCCGCATGTCATCATCCTTGACAGTAACTCTTTTATTGCCAAGAAAAAGCACGTAGGAGTCCATTAGGATCAGGTGGATTCAATCATCACAAATCGTCTGCATGTGCTGCAGCAGAGAGCTAAAACGCTGTACTAAAACGCGCTTTGTGCAGAAATAAAAACTTTCATTTTGTGATTTGTTTTATTGACTTTTTACTATCTACATTTGAAAGACGTGTAATGAAAACAAAATTTAAAATATGAGTGAAATTCGTTTTTGTGTTCCCGAGAAAATGTAAATATTGCATAAACCAATCATGTATTCATTTATTTGTTTTGAAAACAAAAACGAGAAAACCAATTATACGTAGGTACACGGACCTTTGTGACATCTATAAATGTAATAAATGTAATTACTTCTGTCTGCAGAAGTATATGAGATTGAATTCAATCTGAACTTGAGAAGAACTGTGGACTCGATGCAGATGCCGAGAGTGGAATACAGAGAGATAAACATAGAGGATTACAGTACGTTATCTAAGTCATGTTTAAATGTTTGTGTTGAAACGCTTAGCATGATGGAAGAGGATTAAAAGAGATATTAATGTAATACAGATGCAGATTAATGTCAGATTGTCATCCACAGGCCTCAGCATGCAGATCCTGAAACCTGCAGGCTTTGTAGACACAACGCACTACCCGCTTCTGCTACTTGTGTGAGCATTTTTTTAGCATTTTCTAACTTCTTTGATCCTTAGAATGAAACTGGCTCTTTGTGCTACTCATTGCTCTGTGTTTTTCCTGTTGAATTGGGCTACTTTTAAACTGTTGCCACAGGTTGTTTTATTTTTTGTGGGTTAAAGGTTTGACATATTGCATGAATTTTAATTGACTGGAATTATAATATTTAAATATTTCATTCTAAATATTTTATTTAAATTGTGTCTAATGCATAACAGTGACTGTAGGATATGTGTTTTAGGTATAGGAGGGGCATATTGTGATATTTGCTATATGGGCTGTGGTCATTGGGATAGTTTTGGGACAGTTTTAATTGACCATTGGGATGGTTTTATTACGCAGACCTGGCAACCCTGGTGCTAATGTCCCTTTAAGACTTTTTATGTAAATGAATCATTCAATACCATCAATACGATAATGTTTTCTAAATAAGTTTTTGCTAAGGTTTTTATGCTCTTTTGCTATGATTGATTGTCAGACTGTATAATATTGTCCCATTAAGATCATATGTAAATTCACAGGAAACTCACAAGATCAAACGTCTTTTATACTAAACCTCATAGTCATACTTTGGTGTCAATCGTCCTGATTAAAGCGACTATAGATTCAGTTATTTTGCACCACTGTGACACAAAATGTCACAAGAGTTATTTGCAAAGGCAAAAAAGTCACACCTCGCAATTATAGACTGCCAGGTTTGCCCTACAGTAAAAGAAATCTTTACAGATAATCAAAAATGTGTTGTCTTTATAGTGTGTTCTTGGGTTTAGCAAGACTGGGGAGGATATTAATAGTAGAGTATATCAGCAGTACATAAAAAGACCTAGAAATATCCTGGTTTCTATTATATGAGACCTTTTAAAATGTGCTGCAGGTTTTCTTCTGTGCTGCTGTCTTCTTGTGCTGTGCTTGAGGTTTCATCAAGAATGAGAGTGTAACTCTAAAACAGACTTTAGTCTGTGCTATTAATCTTTGCCTTATCAGCCACACACTTTTGGCCACTGTAATTATACCACAAATTAGTTTATCTACTGACCTGGCTTTAAATAATCTACCGCACGCATCATACATGCAGCAGACAAGCACCTGAGCTCTCTATAGAGCCACCTTTGCAGTCTGTGCATATTGTGGGTTTAAAATATTATAATATAATATGAAAATATAAAATATGTATTGTCTTAAAAGCTAACATAGGTATATTTTTGTTTGTGCTAAATTCAAAACACGCCAAAAATGCAACTGGGCGCTACTATCATGCCACAAATAACAAAATCTATTTTCACACCAACCTAAAAACACACCTATTTTCAATGACTAAAACAAACTGCATTCAACGCACCAAAATATTTTAAAACAATAGCTGAGCAGAAATACAGAATGAGGGCAAAATGCAGCAGAGGTAAAGGTAACTCAGAAAGCATAAATGATGCCCAAACATGCTTCAAAATGCACTAAAACTGCAGATTAAATGCATTCTCTACTTTTCTCTCAGAGATGGCACTCCAGGCAGTCAATCGGTCTCAGAGCAGTTCCATATTGACTGGGTGTCTGTGCTGGTCAGCAGTTTTGGGGTGGTTGCTGTGCGCTTTGATGGACGTGGAAGCGGCTTTCAGGGAACTAACTTACTCCATAAGGTACAGCGCAGGCTAGGAATTTTCGAGGAGAAGGACCAGCTGGAGGCCCTCAGGTAGTTGAGCAGCCATCTGCACTCAACACAGTGAATATCTATCAGTGCCAACACACAGCTGCACACACTGACAAACGTGCTACATTTCCTAAACCCCCACAGCAGATCTGCAGAACATGATGCAGGTTTATACCAGACTTAAAACTGTGATTATTCAGCATGTTAGAAGGTGTCGATTTCACTCCAAATCTGAACAGTGACAGACTAAAATTTTAACACTTTGTCTTGTCTTGTGTGTTTTTCAGTGTTATGGTACAGGAGCCGTATATTGACAAGACCAGAATTGGAGCTTTCGGGCAGGTAAAAAAATCACATTTCTATACTTAATTTCTGTCAATTTAGTCACACATATTCACACACACAAACACACACACACACACGCACACACACACACACACAAGAAAGCTTTGTTCCAAAACCTAGTGAGCTACTGTCTGCCAGTGTTCAGGAAGCTTGGCCACTATAGCTTTCCAAACCACAAACCAGATAAGATGATATTATTTCAGTCATAATGACAGGAGAATATGTCCTGGTGGCACTAGTATTGCTACTGCTAATATGCACATGGTGCTGCACTGTTAGACTCAATATCCCATAAACAGATCTAGAAAGGTTGAGTTGGGGGTAGAGGAGTGTGATTGCTAGAGCTCTGATAGAATGCTGTTTGCATTGCTAACGAGATCGTTTAAATGAAGAAAATCATCACAGCAGTATCTATTACATAACCAATAGGGATTTTAATTAGAACACATTTACACAAAATATGAATAAAACTAGAAACCCACCTAAAAATCTAGAGATAAACATCTGTCTAAAAAAAAGGATAAAAATGAGCACATTTTAGCTTTTTCATGCTACATGACTACTAGTTGGAAATGTAGCACATTAACTGGAAAAGCTATGTTTTTTTTAATTAGTTGAGCTAATGTCATCCATCTGTTCACTAAACCAGCTTTCTTACATAAAGCAAAAAAGGGGTTTGACTCAAATGGTTTTAAGAGATTTTGACATTAGCACATTGCAGACCAATCGATGTGATAAACAAATGTTGAGCTTGTTGCAATTAGGGATGTGCGCTATGACTAATTTGACAGTTAAACAGTTAAACAGAAGTTTTGTAACCGACTAGTCGTAGTTGTTAAGTTATGAAACCCCCAGAAGACAGTCAAAAATGTGTGTATATATTTAATCAATTTGAAATACTTAGTCTATGAATCCAACTGGCAAATCCCATTATTTATGACCTTAAAAATAGGTCATAAATATGTAATGCCTTGTGATAATTTAACATTTAGGTTGTCGTAAAAAAAACATAGGTACACTCAACATTTATTTTATTATTAAATACTTTTAATAATAAAATACTTAATCAAATCAACTGGATCAATGCAGGACCAATATGTGAAATCAAAGAGCCTTATGCTAGCCAATATATATAAGCAATATAAGCAAAACCGGCTGTTGAAAAACTTCACATACTCACATACGCTATATATACTTACATGTAACTTGTTCATTTCCTTCCAAATCAAAATACTCCCACACACTGGTTGTCTTTCTAGATGCCATTCTGGGACCACCAGGACTGACACATAAAGAGCATTTGAGATTTGAGGTAAAATAAAAACAAAATCTTGTGTAAACGACTATTATTTTCCATGGCAAACAGCTGACATTAGCTACCATTAAGTCAACTAGTCTCGCACATCCCTTGCAGTACAGTCTGGAGTTGCCTCTCTCTGAAGGATACATAGGATCATACCTTATTTTTTATTTTAAAATTATCTTAGAAGGTAACATGATGCTGCCTCCCTTCTGGAACATCCCTTGCATTAAGAGAATTCCTTATGATGTCTTAAAAAGCTAGTTACATAGGCAGCTCACTGGGTTTTGGAACAGTTGTATTGTCAGTGAACAGTAAGAGTTTATTTGCCCTCTAAAAGTGGCATGCATTAAACTGCAAGACTCCTCAGAGCTTGTTTGTCAGATAAACTCTTCCACACATTCTAACTTCAGTTGTTCTCTTAAAATCTAGAACAAATTGGTTTTATGCAGTAAGAACAAATTAATTGAAACAATCTGGCTACATGTCTGATTCTTTCCATGAAAGATTGTAGCCTTTCAAAAGATTCATTAATCCTTGCTCAGAGTGTTTAAGACAATTTCAGCTGCACATTTTAATGAGCCCTGACTGTATCAGAAATTGCTATATAATAAATAAGAGTTGTGTTAACTCTGAGGTCTTGAGTTGAATTGTGTTAATGTTTCAGGTGTATGGAGGTTACATCACAAGTCTTCTGCTTACTTCTGAAGAGTCCATTCTTAAGTGTGCTGCAGTGCTGTCACCTATCACAGACTTTGCATTATACGGTAGGGTGTGTATGTGTGTGTTTCTTATTAACACAAAGAGGGTGTAGAACAGAAACAGCTGCACAATAACATAGAAAGCAGGGGTCTCACGACTCATTTTCATAACTTTTCACAAGTAGTCCATAAAGTTGGACTAGCTGGAATTATCTTTTAGTTGCTTTCAAAATGGTATAAAAGTAAAATTGCCTTGGCTTGAGGGTTAGGCTTTGATGAGAAGGGTGCTACACCTCCAAAAAGACAAGAAGACGAAGACACATATATTTTCCACTCTGATGTAGATATCCCAGATAAGCCCAGTAAGCACATATGCATTGCCAAATCTGCCTTGTGTCCTAATGAATGTGTTCAAACACCTGATAAACAGGTTTAAAAGTAGATACACATACACAAGTCCCGAGAACATCGGCTAAATGCCGGTTAAACATTTTAGAGATGGTTGGCCCTACCGTGTACATTTATTCTTTTCTTCAAAATGGCTCATAATAATACAGGCTGAAGCAATTAATCCAAGGGAGAGTGCATTAGAAGTACTGCTACCATACCAAATTTCTCCTAAAATTTAAATTGCATGCTTTGATGGTTGTTGACAAGCAATTGAAAAATAATGCAGATGGGTCATAAGAATGTGTCCTGTGTGTTCCCACTTACCAGAAAGATGAGTGTGCAAATCAGCATCCATTTCTGTAGCTTTCCATCTGTGCATTTGACATATGGATCCCATCAGTTTTCTGACAGCAGGGCCTTAGTAGAGTCGAAGCACTTGTAGAGTATGAAAGAGGAACAGAAGAATGATAAATGGAGCGTGTGTGTTCATCATAAACAATACTTCACGTCTTAACCCTCTTGGGTTTGTGGGTGTATTTGGGACCTGGTGACGTTTTGGCATGCCTTGACATTTGTGCTTTTTCAGATGCTTATAAACAAAAGTCTTACTGCACTGTATTCAGCACATATTGTACTATAATAATATGCAAGAGACATGTGTACATGTTTGAATTTTTGAGAAAATCATGCTTATGCATGCTTAATTAAAGTGTTTTAAAGTCACTGAACCAAATCCAGAAAACATTCTAAACATTCACATTCTACATTTTAAAACATGTTCACAAGACTTTTGAGTACTGGATCTTGTAGACTAGATAATTTATTACAAAAAGGTGTAAAAACTATCCTTCCCACACATTCACATGAAACAATTTATTCATGTAACTTTTGTAAATCATTTTTTGTTTTGGAAAGGCTATGCGCATCAGTCAGTAAATCTGATGATGAAGCTTGATGACTTTTTTGCATTGTTTGGAAGTGTTGAACATGGCTCATCTGTGGTAAAAGTAGACAAGATTTCTTTAGATGTATGTTTCACATTTATGTGATGTGTTTTAAAAAGATGTTTAAAAAGATGAGACAGAGATAGCTGAATGCACACCCTGTATTGTTAAGTCAAACTAAAATCAGTGGAAAAAAATAATAACAATAATTCGTCAGCCAATTAGAGTGAGAGGCAGAAATAAAGGAAGGAAAAGAATCTACGTTTCGTAAGACGAAGCTGATGCAACTTCTTTGCTGAAACTAAAGGCTGGATGCAAGGAAAGTGCACTAACGTTCAAACCATCATCATATCCCGGAGTGGCAACCGGTGAGATTTTTAATTTCGATTCAGTAAACAAAAGGATGTGGCTGTTGTAGCAGCAGATGCCAAGTGAGTTTGTGACGCAGCAAAAATGTCTGTGCTCGGCACGGAGAGATTCCGTGGCCATACTGTGTTTATCTGCTCATTGTTTAGCTATTTCAAGTCAAATGTAGTTCGGTGTAGCAAATATAAATTTTATTAAGTTACGAGTGTATTGATTTGCACATCTTTGATTGTGTTTGCGATCGCTGATAGAATGCGATAGTATGTTGATTATTTATGAAGTTCATGTGTGACTAAGCTGATCGTTAAAATTATATAGTTAATCCGAATTCATGTACGTGTATTGAAACTGAATATTGAAGTAAATTTTCTAAACTATGCTGCGGATTGCACTCTAAAAAGTGTACTTTAGTATTAAATAATACAGTTGAACAATGCTGTATGTTAAAAGCAGATACAAAGAATCAGAAAGACAAACGTTTATTTGTAATTTATTTACATATGTTCTATTTTTGTTTCTGTTTGGAGGTTTTTCACCTTTCTGCTACAAGTCATGTCAGTTTTCATCATAAGTGATGCAAAAATAAAAGAAGAGTGGAATCCAGTTAAGGCCTTTGTTGATGATGTGTTTCTCCCTTCCAAGCGGGGAAATTGTGCGACAAAAGAAATAGCTTGACAGTGAAAAAAACGGGATACCAGTAGGAACTGGAAACCTGTGAGACTTATATAGACAAGTTAGAAGAAGAAAAAAAATCTCTCAAAAAATTCTATATTTCATCATTTCAACAAAAAGAAGGTAAGAACCGAACCAAGATAGGCCACAAAATCAAACAGTGACCAAGCAGGGTGTGTAGTCTGTGGCAATACTAAGCATAGAAGGACCTTCCATCGGCGCAGCATGTGAGCCGAAGTGCGGAGGTTGCCGCTGCGGAAATTGCCAACCAAGTGGCAAAGAAATGTCTCTTGCTGAGGAGAAGGAGCTTGAAATAGTAAGAGAAGGTCTCACATATGTCATGGAGGACAAGCACAGCAAGGAAACCACATTGGCACGCTAAATATCCTTGGATAGAGGACCCAGTTTTCCTGCCAAACAATAAAAGTGCAGTTTAGGCTACATTCCTGAGGACGGAAAAACAACTGGCCAAGGATCCTGAATGGAAGGCTGCCTATAGCACTTAAGTGAAGGACATGCTTGACAGGCGGGCTGCAGTAAAGTTATCGGGAAGCAAAATCGCTAACTGGGATGGACCTGTCTGGTATGGTAGTCATCTCATCACTCCTAACCCTCACTCAGTCATGACACCAGTGAGAATTGTATGGAATAGCAGCCAGAGATTCAGAGGTGTCAGCATGAATGACTTGCTAATGAAAGGCCCAGATGTTCTCAATTAAATACGCGCCGTCCTGCTAAGATTCAGAAGTGGAGTGTATGCCGCGTTGGGAGACATCAAGAAAATGTACAATTCGGTTTGGCTGGAGGACCGTGAAGTACACCTGCACAGGTTTCTTTTGCGAGACTCTGAAGATGAGGAACTGGGGGAATACGCGATCACAAGGGTCAATATTGGAGACAAGCCAGCAGGGTGCATCGCTTAGCTTGCAATGTGTAAAACTGCCAATTTGCCATCCTTTGCTCACCTTGAGGAAGATTGCAGAGTGCTCCAGCATGATAGTTACGTTGATGACATCCTTACATCCCACAACGACCTCCACCAGCTGCAGTCCATTGTGGCAAATGTAAAGTTGATCCTAAAAGCTGGAGGATTTTATCTTAAGCAGTGGGTCTTCTAAGGTCAAAGTGGGAGGGGAGAGTCTGACAACAAGCCCTCCAGAACAGAGGAAAAGATCATGGTTTTACCAAACCAAATGCATGATGACGACAGCAAGGAACTTGGCCTGGGCTATTCCATGAAGGAAGACATGCTGTATGTATAACGTCAATCAATTTTTCAAAGAGAAAAAAGAAAATGCGACTTGGTCAAAACCTCTCAGGTGTCAGGAGTGTACGATCCAGTAGGCCTAGTGACTCCAACCAAGCAAAAGGGAGCAATTCTGGTTCACAGAGCTTTTCAAGAGGCAAAGAAAAGAGGGATTCCAGTAAATGAAACTTGGGATGCAGCCCTTTCAGATGAACTCAGGCCTCAGGCTCTTTGAGGAATATGTCCAACTTGGCCAAAATAAATTCACAAGAGCCATAACACCCCCAAATTCCAATGATGTGCCCTTGGCGATAACTTTTTCGAATGGAAGGGAAAATGCTTATGGTGCTGTATTGTACCTTAGATGGAACTCAAACCAAGGCTCAATCATCAGGCTTGTAGAGTCCAAGGCTAAACTGACTCCCTAGAGAAATGGTACCACCTGGTTGATAGTCAAACAGTCCTCGGTGCTATACAGAGAGAAATCTATGGCTACAAAATGTTCTTTGCTAACAGACTCTGGGAGATCCAAGGAATCACAAAAGTGCAAGATTGGTGGTGGGTACCAGGCCTGCAAAACATTGCCGATGTGATAACCCGAGGGGTTAGCCCTCAAAACCTCATTGAAAATTAAGAGTCGCAGAATGGTCCAAGTTTCCTGAACTTGCCAGTAGATGAGTGGCCAATAAAGTCAGCTAAAGATCTAGCAGGCCATGCTTGAGAAAGCATCAGGGAGCTTCAAAAGAAGGCATTTGCAGCTACGCTGACGAGGTCTGAAGCAACGCAGAAGGAACTGACTGGGGAGTCAAGGCAAATTGGGGATCTTAACCAAGTTCAGGTAGAACCAAGGAGGCCGCCGGCAGGTTTGACTGTTCAGAACTTGTGTAATATAAAGCGGTTCAGTGATCTGTCTCAACTGGTTAAAACAAAAGGCACTTTGTTTTACAGGAACCATTTCAGTGAGAGAACGAGAAGATGCCCTATGAGACATTTTTTTTTGCTGCGCAGGAAGGAATAACCCTTCCAAACACCACTAGAGACAGGCTGGTAGTCAATAAAGATCTACACTCTGGCTTACTAGTCTGCGGTGGCAGGGTGCAAGTCTTTGAAGATGATCAAGCTGGCATTCCAATCCTCCCTTACGATGCCTGGGTGTCCACACTACTTGCCCAAGAATCTCACAAAGAATACCACAGACGTTTGGAAGACACTCTACTTCAGATGCGAAGGAAAGCCTTGGTCATAAGAGGGAGAAGAATAGCCCAAAACGTTGAACAACTGCGTTCAATGTAGGAAGAACAGAGCAAGAAAGTGTCAGCAAGTGATGGGTGATTTACCACCAGAGAGAACGCAACTGACTGCACCTTTCGAGTTCACTACAGTAGATCTCTTTGGACCCTATCATGTGAAAGATCTGGGGTGTTGTCTTTTGCTGCATGTTGGGCAGAGCAAGCCACGCAGAGCTGGTTAACACTCAGTCAACCGAAGGTTTCTTAATGGCCTTTCAAAGATTTGCTGCAATTAGAGGCTATCCCAAAAAAGATTTATTCAGATCCAGGTACCAATTTTATCGGAGCAAGACCTGTTTTGCAGGAGCTGTACAAATGGAGGAAACAGCGACAAAACCCAACTAGCAACAAAAATGGAACTGAGTGGATCTGGAAAATCCATCCGGCCAATTGTCCACCTAGAAATGGGGCCGCAGAGGCTGCTGTGCGCATTGTCAAAAAGGCACTCCAAAACTGTGGAGGTGAGTCTGCTCTTATTTACAGCAACTTTCAAACAGCTCCTCAAATCGCAGCTAATCTTGGTAACAAATGACCAATTGATGCTAGGGTGCAATCTCAAGAAGACTGCATTCAGTATGTAACACCTAACACACTGCTGCTCGGGCGAGCATCCCAAAGTGGTGATATCAAGACATTCGACTTCTGCAGTTACCCTTTTAAACAACTCCAAGCAATGCAGTTAGTGGTAGATACGTTTTGGAGATGCTGGAGCCAGCTTGCAGGTCCGGACTTATTCTTAAGAAACAAGTGGCATACCACACACAAAAACATTGCAAATGGAGACATTGCCAAGTTTGAACTGCCCCCTGAGCACATTTTGATCCGCGATCCAGACAGAGTAATCAGTGTCAATCCAGACAACAAAGGTGTCGTAAGAGATGTTGATATCCGGATATTCCCAAATTACCCTGTTCCAATTACGAAGCCCTTAAAAGCAAAGGCAAATTATCCGGAGTCTAAAAGCTGCAGGGAGAAGATCCTGAGTACTGTTCTGCACAGAGACGTCAGACGGCTCGTCGTCCTCCTTCCAATTGAGGACCAAGTAAATAAGTAATTTAATGAAACATCCTTATTGGTCTGCAAATAATAGTGCCAAACAGTTTCCCTTCGAAGTATTGCGATTTCCTCTTCGAGGAAAATTGAGTGAGAGGTGTTAAGTCAAACTAAACAAACAGTGAGATCACCACAAACCCAAATCAGAAGCCATGGATGAACAAGGAAGTTCGGCTTCTGCTAAAGGCACGTAACAATGCCTTCAGATCAGGTGACGCACAGGCCTACAGTGTGTCCAGGGCAGACCTGAAGAAGGGCATCAAGAAAGCAAAGTACAGCTACGAACTGAAGATGGAGGAACACTTTGTTAACTCCAACCCCCGACACGCATGTGGCAGGGCATACAGGCCATTTCTGACTACAAACCCAGCAACTTCACACAGCCATGAATGTGTCCTTCCTCAATGAGCTAAATGATATTTTAACACTCGTTTTGACAAGGACATCAAGGAAAAGACTGCAAAAATCGTATTGTACATATCCCATTTGTCCAGTATCCCATCTCCATTCGTTTACCTCTTGTTACTTGTCTCATTCCGAGGTTGGAGAAAGGGACAGGTAAGAAAGTCGCACAACATACATTGTGCACACGCAGGTATTTCACTATATTGTATTAGACACACTAGTTTAGGGGCGTGCTCCACCCGCTGTAATTTTTGCGTTAGTGTAGGGCAGGTAGTGCGTCGCGGACGCGAAGATTCCTTTTCATTTCGTGGTTTTCTTTTGGTAGTTAGGTAAGTGGCTGGTAATACTAGGTAGACTGGTTTTGTTTTGGTTTATTTCTTTGCTTTGGATGCCGCCCATGTCCCTTCTCCAATTCTCTCCCGTGTATCACGTCTGTCTATTGTGTTTTCTTGTAGCGGTATTATGTAAATATTTGTATATATTATTCACCTTTCTCATTTTGTAAATATTTCTCAAATCCTCACGTTGTGTAAATAAAAGAGCACTACTTGCAGTACAGAACGTCTCTGGATTTACTCCTCACCTGGTGCGTTATGTGTTGTGCAGATGTGTGTTTCTCTCAACTTAATGTTTCTCCCCTTTCCCCTCGATTGACCATCTAGGGTCGTAACATATATATTTATTCATATCTGTATATTTACCCATAGCACAGTAATAAATTACTTTAATTTTATAATTTATTGTACACAATTTGTAACATGGCACACACTGTATATTGCACTTGCTGCTATTTGCACTTTTAATTAGATGTATCATACATGTGTATTCATACATGTGTAATGACAATAAAGTTGAATCTAATCTAAATCTAATCTAATCAAGTAAATTTCTAAACCATGCTGCGGATTGCACTCTAAAAAGTGTACTTTAGTATTAAATAATACAGTTGAACAATGCTGTATGTTAAAAGCAGATACAAAGAATCAGAATGACAAACACTGGTTGATTAACAAGTTTATTTGCAATTAATTTACATGTTATATTTTTGTTTATGTTTGCAGGTTTTTCACCTTTCTGCTACAACTCAGTTTTTATCATAACTGATGCAAAAATAAAAGAGTGGAATCCAGTTAAGGCCTTTGTTGATGATGTGTTTCTCCCTTTCAAGCGGGGAAATTGTGCGAGAAAAGAAATAGCTTGACATGTATATTTTCTTTATTTCACAAAAACACAAAGTTTTGTTGTTACTGTGAGTGTAATCACTAAGCTACAGGAAAGCATACTTATATGTATGACCATAGTATATGACATAGTATTTTAAGTTGTTTCCGCTGTTATGAGGGAAAAGCCCAGCAAAATGTGCCCATGTGTTTGTTAATCCAAGAAGTTTAAAGAGGCCACAGCACAGAAATGTGTTTGAATATATCATGAAAGGGCAGTGCTATGCTGTGATTTTTTGTGAACAAACTCAACTTATGACAAATGTCATTGTTGAGTGATACTGTTTTTTTATTTCCTGTGTTCAGCCTCAGCTTTCTCAGAAAGATATCTTGGTCCCCTTAAACCAGATCGAAGGGCATACGAGGTACATTTACAGGAATTTACAGTTATCTGTGTTGCAAACCCTGTTTACAGATTATACTTGCAATGTCCTCTTTATTATTCCTACAGATGGCCAATCTTGCATACAGGGCATCTCAGTTCATTGATAAGAAGTTTTTAATCATTCATCCAACCGCAGATGGTGGGTCTATTCTTTACTGCTTGCAATATCTTTTGACATGAAATTAATGCTTATTAAATAACAATTTTTTTGTTTATGTTTTAGAAACAGTCCACTTTCAGCACACAGCTAAATTCATCTCGAGGTTAATCAGTGAGAGAGCAAATTACACCCTGCAGGTACTGTGCAGCTTTCTAAAACAGGGCTTTCTCTTAGTGTCCTGGTTAGGGTTGCACCAGCCAAGCCACTAAACTTATGTAATGTACCTTACCTAAATTTAGTAGTGCAACTCTCTAATGTGTCAAGTGACTTGGTGCCATTTACATACACACCTGGTTGTAATTTGTTTCCCCCGTAGTAGATTCCTTTTTTGTGTGTCAAGCCACAATAAGCTTCCATCTTTGACACTTTGTCTGTATACAGTACATGTGTAATGTCTGTCAGTCATGTATATGTGTGAGGTCTGGGGGGTGTATGGATACTAAGCCCCTCACGTCAGCCAGCTCTTTGAGCGGCTTTTGCAAGCAGAGGGATTAGAAACGCACTGTACGCATGGATCTTATTTAAACAGATTATACAGGCCACTCTCTTGAGCTGAACATTGTATAATCCCATTATATTCTTTTACTAGGAAATTTCCTCCCTACTTTCTGCTCCCTAATAGATTTGCTGTTAATTGCTGGGGATTGAATAACTCTGGAATTAATTTGGGAAGATATTATTGATTTTACAGACCAAACAAACTTTGTTCTTGAATTGAACTTTATCCAAAATACCAAATTCCCTAGTGTGAAAACTCCCAAAGCCTCACATCTGATTGTTTAATGTTCTGCACTACTAGTAATGAGTTTATCATGTTGTTGTGTCCATCATCAGATCTACCCAGATGAAGGTCACATCATTCACAACGAAGGAACACGGCAGCACCTCAGTCAGTCGTTGATTAACTTCTTTGAGGAGTGTTTCAGACTCCCAGACAGAGTGTTTGAGGAGGCGCTAGAGGAGGAGAGTGAGGAAGAGGGTTAAGACATCTGTTCCATTATCTCCAAGCACAAAGCCAGCTCCTTTTGACACTTAATATGCAACCCATAGCCCTCCTTTAGTTTTCTTCTTGACGGTCCCTGCTCGCCTCCCGGTGTAGCATGCTGACTCTGAGACTGTCCTGCCTCATGTTCCTGCCCCAGCCCACCTTCAGGTGCTCTTTACAGACCCTCTTAAATCCATCAACCTTCTGCGGACTGCAGCCGTGGCACGCGCCATGGCATGTGGCTGGCGCCATACCATGTTTCTCAACCCAGCAGGCCAGTTATGTGCTCATGAGGGGGTTATGAAAAAGACGCAGTCTCCAATCTGTCCATCACATTGACGGATGAGATTCTGTGATATTAACTGAGTGCCAAGTGCAGTGGGCTCCGAATCCCAATAAGCTGTGAAACTTACAGGAGATTCGAGGTTTTACTGCACAATTCTGGAGTTTAAACAGCAAGATGAAGGGGGCATTCGGTGTTTATGTCTTATAGATATTCAGTGTTTTGCAAACGGGGGTGGAGTGTTGTAGAAGGAATGTGTCATTTGTGGATCTTCTCATGTCCAATTGTGCTTGTGTCTGGCGTTGCAGTGTAAAGTCACACATGAAAAACATTCACTTGGATATCAATAAAATTTGTTTTCAGTGTTCAAGCGTGGAAATCTTATAACCTCAAGTGTGTATTTAAATGGTGTTTATTCATCTCAAAACCTTCATCAAGGAGAAAGGAAACAAAACAATTACCATTTTTCTTGCAGACCATGACAGATTTATAAGACTGTTGATCCCACTTCCTAGCGTGTTTTTTTTAAGTGATGGTCTTTCAGTGCTAGAAAAAGCACACTATCTTGATTTAGTCACTGTGCCTTATTATGGGGGCGAACTGTCCTTAACAAGGAGCCTCCTTATAAATAACACGAGTCATTTAAGTCTTACGTTTGATGGATGGAAATGATGTCTACTTAAAATTCACCCTGTAATGGCATTATGATGACACTGTTATTGATACTTTTTTTTGTATCATACTCTTTATTTGTGCATGGATGAGCTAGTGTTGTTTCATTGTCAACAAAAACAAACTCGCTGGCGTCCTGCTAATAGTGGTTTTCAATTTACTTTAAGGATCAAGCATGAAATTAAAACGTATGATTTCAACGTTACCGCAGTATTACGCTCAAATTCTTTTTGAGGGTATCAGAAGTCAGGTTGTAGTACATTTGTTGATAAATGCTTAAAAAAATGTGTACATACAATAAGAATAATGCATATTAAAGGAATTGTCTATCCAAAACCTCAAAATCATGTACTCACTCATCACCTAAAACCCAACTTAATTTCTTCTGTAGAATACATACACAATTAAAGTGAATGATGATGTTACTATGTAGCTGCAAAGACAGAAACATCACCATAAAAGTAATCCATATGAATTGTGTACTATGTTACAAGTCTTCTGAAGCTATAAATTAGCATTAGGTGATAAACAAAATGTGAATGATTATTATCACTGAAAAATAATTACTGAAAAATTGCCCTTCACCATAGCTTTTAAATCTTGAATGCACAAACTGTACAGACTACTTTAATTACACTTTTATGGGTGATTTATGGAGATTGACAACATCTCCTGTGTTCCATGGAGGAAAGTCACATGGGTTTAAAACAACTTGGTGAGATGATGACAGAATTGGAAGTTTTGGAAAAAATATTCCTTTATTACCCATAAAATACAGTACTGTGCAAATGTTTCTCATCACAGTAGTGGCCAACTCCTGTTTCTTCATTTTTATTAAAGGGGTCATGAACTGGATTTTTTATAATTTTTTAATGTTTTATCACATTAACAATACAAAACAGTTAATGCACAGTTTTATTTCGTAAAAGTGTCTGCGTGCAAAGCCTGTGCTGAAACTGTGACTGAATTATTAAATAATCCACAGTAAGATGTACCAAAGGCAAACAAATAATGCTTTGCTGAGACATTAACATGAAAAAAACTTTCCTAGCATTAGGAACCTTTGGAAGATAATGTTCTTTTTACCTTCCAATGAAGGTAAGGTATACACCACACAATGGTGTATAAGCAGGCATTGATCTCCAAAGGTGGACTTTCACATTACTATGACATAATAATCACACTTTTCATATTTTCTGACCTTGGTTTCAATAAAAGCTGTTTTCGAAATAACAATGAAGTTTTCAGTTCTGAAAAATTTCTGAAATATTTTTATAGTATAATGACTGTTTTAACTGTCAAAATATCAAGGAATAAAGTTTATGACCCATTTAAGTTATAATAGGCATATATATATGGTATTCTGTGAGTTTGTCACAGTGTTTTGCACAGTGCTGTATACTAAATGTTATCTGTCGTAATTTTTGCATTTAAAAGCTCTTGAGAATGAAATGTGTTCTGTTTTCATTTGAATGACATGTTCATTTTTAATCTTGATGCATTCATAGTGCATGTCAAACTCAAAAGCTATTTTTTAAAAATGATCAAATATCTGCATAGTATTTTTGACAGCTTGAATGTTCCTTACCAAACTGCATTTCATGGAGTAGTTTTGTGGGTACAATCTCAGTCTTGTCTGCTTGATGTATAAATGTTACTCAAATATAATTTAAGTCTCTGAATATCTGGGTGTGTCTTGTACATAAAGCATTTGAAGGTATTTTGTTGCCCTGTTTCTAACAGAATGAGGTGGAGGTCATGGTTACAACAAACTGAAATAAAATGAAAAAACACATGGGACCAAGAGTATGATGGGATTGCTGTTTACTGACTAAGCAGGGAGTAGCAACTGTAAGCATACCAACTATTTTATCATCACTTTAGTTATTTGTTTTGATCCCTCACATGATGACTACATAAGTAACCAAAATAAACTGGAAGCCTTTATTGTTGATGTCCTGATGTCTTTGTAACAAAGAATTGTCAATACAGTGATAAATACAGTAATGTGTGATAAATATTGATTGTAAATATTTCCAATAAGGAGAATCAAGTATGTAATCAAGTAAGGGGTCTGACATAGGTTATGTTCGTACTACCTTGTTCTGTGGGCTTAGAATTTCGACATACAACCAGACAATGCAGAATGTCACACATCCTTCCGCTTGACCTTTCACTTTGTGACAAATGAACAGTAAATAATATGAACTATGTTTTTGAACATATTTGACTCATTAATTGACTAGACTGTCAAGTATTGGGATGCAAACTACTCACTCTTCAGCTGAATTGACTGATATTTTAAGATAATTTGCTCAAATTATTTATTAAAATTATTAATGAATAATGTAATCACCAAAATTTCAAAAAGAAAATGTTTAAGGCCCAAACATTGTTACTGTTTCAATTCAAAGACTTATTATTATTACAAGACATTATATTTTAAGTGTTTTACTCTGCTTTCTTGCTGCATACATTCCAGATCTGTTTATATTAGTTTAGTATTTTTCTAGTGAGTTTTTTCTTACTACAACCTCTTCATCTCAGTTAGTGGGGGTTGTAAGGTAAGTATGTAAAGCTGCTATGAAACAAGATTTATTGTGAAAGTTGTTAAATGTTATATGAAAGTTCAGTGTTTCTTTATACATAAAATATACAGATGGATTTATTTTAGGAAGGTGGTCCCTCACACAAGGTTCATCATATTTGGGGTCCTTAGCATCATACAGTTTGAAAACCACTGATCTTTACAAGAACATAGCCTTCATATAACAAACAGAATTGCAGGCAAATTTAAGACTATTGCAATACTGCCATCTTGTGTCCGTATTGGCCAAATGCATGACCTGATGAACCACAAAATTAGCAGGTAGTAAACAATGTTTTTTCTTTGTTTCTTTCTTTTGTTCAACATACAAACATTCAGACACACATCTATTCCAGAAATATAATAAGGCAGACTTAATATTTAAAAATGTTAAAATCTTTATTTTAGGTCCTGAATAGCGATAAACAAAGACAATTGCAGGATCACACCAGGTAAAACAAGACATTTCAATCATCCCCAAAATTCTAACACATTCCCACAAACTAATTTTCTCAATATTAAATATTAAATCTTGAAGGTAGGGTAGGACATTTCGGAGAGTCTACTAGATTAGGCCTATTTTTGCATTTAATGTGACACTTTTGTATGTTCATGTCATGGGGAGTTGGATCATTGTTAGCAATAATCTGTCCGCAGTTACTATGTGTTTTAATTTCTGTCACTCAGTTTAATTGCAGTGTTGCCGAATATAACTTCATTTTGGCTTACAATAAACCAAAACAAAAATTAAATTAAATTAGTACAAATCCTGTATTTTAAAAATAAGAAATATTGCTTTCTCTAACCTGCAACTCCCCACTATTAACATACTAAAGTGTCTCCTTAAGTGCAAAAATAAGCCCAAATACACCTACAATAACTGGAACTGCGAAGTCTGCACCTTCGCCCTGACTCTGACTCTTCGCCTCTCTCAGTTGCTCATCATGTGTTATTGTATAGCTTAACCCTGTTTAAAAAACCTAAAATACATATCAACCCTAGTGTAAAGAAAACTATAAACGCAGTAAAATATAAAAATGATTTTATACAAAATTTCACAGTTTGAACATAACACCTATACAACACAATACAATACAATACCACCATAACAGTTCACAAATACAAATATCTCATCATTTACTTATACAACCTTAATGAAAATACAGATAACTTTAGAGGTTTATGGTTGAATATCAAACTCAATCAAATTATCTATAGACAATAAACTTTGTTAGTCTCCTTTATGAAACAAAAATATCTGATCATTCTCTATAATGCAGTCGCTATATACATTTCATACCATGTTAACTCTTGCGTTACTAGGGCATTGACTGACACATTCCAAAGAGCTAGGATGTGACACTCAGGGGCTCCTTGATGACTTCAGGTGTGAGATAATTCTGTTGACCAGACTTTCATTACTGTTTCTTCTGAAGTATTTACTTCTGAAGTTTCTACATTTACAAATAGCATTTCAAAAATGTGATTTTCTTTAAAGCTTTAGCCCCACCAGAAGCACAGACAGCTACTCAAACAACAGCGTTTTAAAGCATGTGGTATTTATTTTAGGCCATAAATACATACATACAGAGTCACAGAACTACCATAATAAAAAAATTAATTTAGTGTTATTAACATTTCGACATTTGATACACAGAACCATGACTGTTTGCATTAGACATGGCTGCTACCATAGCTTGTAATATTTACCATGGCTCCCTCTTATGGATGGTAAAAGTAATTAAATTACATGTAATTACCAGAATATAATGATATTTATTCATAAAATTGCAAAACATTCTACAGAAACTGCAATAAATGTTTATAAACTTCAATAACAGAACTTTAGCAGGGAGAATATGTAAAAAAAACCAAACAATAACAAGTGATCAAAACAACAAAGTTTTTGGGTTTATATGCTGATATTGTAAAAATAAAATTTCAGTACATTACATTATAGTTTGTATAGGACAAACAATTTTTCATGTTTAAAATAGTTCACGTGATTGCAAGTAATTTTCTTGTTTTAAACGTAAAATAAAGCAAACAAGAGAGGCACCAAACATTATTAATTTGTTTATTTTTCTACTCTTATTAAAACTGTTGACCTGGGTTACAAGACTTTCAGTGGGACACAACAATTTAACTCTTACTGCACTTTCATAAATGAATCTTGTATCATAGATTCGACTTCGTCTGACAGCACATTAAAGTCAGCCTGACATATTCTATGTGAATAATCTCTGCTGTCTCTTAGGTACTTCAGCAGAGCTTCATGCATCTGTTCTTGACCTCCAAAGATGCAGAGTTTATCCAATTGCTCAAAAGGGTCCTGTGGGATATTTTGGCACTGAAGGGCTTTTAACACAGTTGTAGCAAATTTTCCAGGGTGTGCTGTTGAGCATATCACAAGTGGGCAGGTTTTGTCATGTATACGGCTGGCGACCACTTTGCCAACAGCTGTGTGAGTATCCATTATGTAGCCCGTTCTTGTGTACACCTCATAAATGGTTCTTAAACAGTCATCCTCGGAGCACCAGCCTGCTTGAACGTCCATATTTATCTTCTGCAGTAAATCCTTTGGTACTTTAAAAAACTGATCTTTCTCCAGATTTAAGAACAGGTCCCTCACAACACTACCATCCCCACCAGATATGTGATGCATAAATCTCTCAAGGTTGGAGGACTTTAGAATATCAATAGCAGGAGAGATTGAAACAAACAGTTTCCTGCCGCGAAGGTCATACTCCCCGCTAGATATAAAATCAGAGATGACGCAGTTATGATTAGACGCACATATAACTTTCCGTATTGGGATTCCCATCTGTTTTGCATATAGAGCTGACATGGCATTGCCAAAGTTTCCAGTAGGGATGCAAACATCAACAGGATCACCAAAAGTCAGCACTCTATTTTTAAGCAGGTCCATGTAGGCTGAACAGTGATACACCACCTGTGGCAGCAATCGAGCCCAGTTGATTGAGTTTGCGGTGCTGAGAACCGTAGCATATTCCACAGCTATATGTCCTGTCAAGCTTGAGTCCCCAAACAAATGCTTAATTGTCCTCTGGCAGAAATCGAAGTCAGATAAGACACTGATGGACCTGGCGTTACCCTTTTTAAATCCAGTCATTTGTATTTTCTGGATTTCACTGACACCATTTTCTGGGAATAAAACAAGTACTCCTATCCTCCCCTGGCCTGCGTCCTTAAGATTACTGAACCCATTCAGAACTGCACTGCCGGTATCTCCAGATGTGGCCACTAGAATGAGGTAGTTGCACATCTGCGGAAGACAGTGAGCAAACAGTTGTGGCATTAACTGCAGTGCAATGTCTTTAAAAGAGGCAGTGGGGCCATGGAAAAGTTCAAGGATATATTGATTATCTTTAAGGTGTTTAAGAGGTACCACTGATCGATTGCTAAAGTTTTGCCCATAGGCACGATGCACCATTTTGCTTAGTTCCACAGGATGCAAATCCTTAGGATGGATACAGTTTTCCAGTATAGCCACAGCTCTCATGACATATGACATGTTGGCTATTCTTAACCATTCTGATGGTTCTAGTTTGGGAAATCCATTCCTTGGCACATACAGTCCTCCGTCTTTTGCAAGACCCTCAATAACAACATCACTGAAGAATTTAGGATCACTTGCTAAATCATTTTTACTTAAACTGTTGCTCCTTGTTGAGATAAATGTCTCTGATTCTGAGTCCTCATATCTACCTAAAGTTCTAAGCACTTTTTCTGCTACATCCTCCACAGAATCACCTGTTCCACAAAGTACTCGTGCATCCAACCATTTCTCATAAAATTGTTTCCTGTACTCTAATATCTCCTGCAATGAAATGCCAGCATCCTGACCCACAATCCTATTCACTTTCATTCTAGAAAGTCTCTGCATGATATCCTCTGTATGCACATCCAGATACACAACCAGTCCAGAACGTTTCAGATGCTGCATTGCATCCTGATGCAGCGGATTGGAGCCGGTCAGCGAGATTACACATCCTGTAGCAGTGAATCCGCACACTGCTTTACCTTCTTCTTCAATAAAACGGTCTCCACCAACCTCAGAGAGTTTGTCCGCCACACTCATTCCCCATCTCCTTTCTAGAACATCATCATCAATATCAATGGTAGGCATTTTTAAACTGTGTCCCACAATCCGCCCCACAGAGGTCTTCCCAGCTCCAGGAGGACCCATCAGGAGAATGTTCCTCTTGTGAGGTTTAGCTGTTTTGCTTGATAACCATGCTGTGGTGAAGTATGAAGAACCATATGAAGACAAAAACATGTAAGTCCTCAGATGTCCTACTTTGTGCAACATCTGACAAAAATTTGCAGAGATCATTATGCAGGAAAAGGATTATAAAATCTAAAGGCAGAAATAAATGACATAAATATACGATCTGATAGCAAAACAACACTAGCACGTTCAGTAACTGTTAAAATACAAGATGTGTAGACAAGAATATAGTCTATTTTCTCATTTAATTGTGGCATATTTTTGAGAACATATGATGTGCACCCATCATTTTATTATATTATATTTATAAATCATAATTGAGTAGAAATTAAGATATCTTAAGTACATGCGGCATTTGTGGTAATGCTGTGTTTATAGGTGCCCGTACAAAACATTTACACTCATATTTCACAAAAGCTTATAACTTTAAAACATTCGCGTTAAGTTAAAGCACAGAATTTGGTGATCGATATGCTGAGATCTACACATCACACACTCACATGGGTTCACAGTCACAGCAAGAAGCCTTAACAGTACGCTTCACACACACTGCTAGTTACAGCACGTGTTGTGCAAACAAAGCTCGTCAGTACAGCAACTACGAAGGGACAGTTTTCGTTGCGTTTTTCTGGGCTGTAATTGTCAGACGTAGGATTGAAATCTTACTCCCCGTGAAATTGCTACTTCCCTGTTTTTTCTTACTATGGTTAGGAATAGAATCAGGTGTAGGGCGGGCTTTACAGATAAAGACCAATCAGTTAGAAGCCTTCCAAGGAATAAACCATACAAAAATAGGGGAGTTGGTTTTCAGTTTAACGCCCCGTTTCATAAAAAAAACAAATCTAAAGTAAATTTTCTTTAGAACTTACTTTACTTACTTTAAACTGAAACTTTAAAAACTCAAACTGAAAAACGAAACTTTATTTGACGCCTACAGAAGACAATACATTAAAGGTAATCAGTTTGATGTTGCTAGGCAACCGTTGTTACGGAGACGTTTAGTATACAACACGGGTTCAGTCGGCCATCACACAACTCGCAAAACAGTCTGAAAACTGCTGCTTTGTATTTTCTCTCTTTTGTTTTTCGTTATTTTTGTTCTTATTTGCCAGCCATCATGAGTGACGTTATCTGTCCACCAGAGAGCATCTATAACCTCATTCCCAGAGAGGAGGAAAAAAACATCAAATCACCCAGGTAGAGCTGCAGACTACTTTCACTCGACTGAAATCAATCTGTTTGATGCATTCACTGTATTATACATGAATTTTATTTATTGTCATTTACCAATGACAATCAACTCTCTTTTATTGTTTGACATCTAAAATGTATTAGCCTGTTTTAAAGTCTTTTACAAAGATTTTCTGATGTTGAGTATTTGGAAAGTAAACTGTTAACATTTTTTAGTCAGTCTGGCAGTACACTGATGTTCTCATCTTCAGGTACATGTCAAAGTTCAGAGAGCAAGTGAAGCTGGAGAAAGAGATGAATAAAGCCCCAAATAAAACAATGGGACCAGTGCAAGTGGACATTCCATCTCCACAGAAATATTTACTAAAGCACTCCAAGGAACCTAAACTGCCTGAGAGTATATGTCCTGTTTTCATACTACATTTTAAATCTAATAAGTGTATTTATTTAACCTTATTCACTTAAGTGCAAATATATTTTACATACTTTTTTACTTCATTTTAAATGTTGAGACCTAAAACTTAAAATTACATTTGTTTTTGTTATTTTTATAGAGAAACCTTTTAAATATGAAGATGAGATATGTAGCAAACCACCAGTTCCTGCAAGAACAGACAGGCCATTCATGGGTATCCATACCAATAAAAATTTTATTAAAACCAATGCCATTGAGACTATTATGGCTGTCCCAAAGAAACCACATCCTGTTTATGCTGATACCAAGAAGGGAGACAAAAAAGTCCTGGAGAACTCAGGTCTTGTCCCAAAATACATAAAGAAGAAGGTAAGAGAAAATTCCACCTGATGTGATAGCCAACTGATACTGTAGTTTACGTTTAGATAGTCCTATACACAGATATCTTTTATACTTTTACATACATTATAAAATACTATTGGATTGAGGCTGGTGACTTCTAAGGCCATCTAAGTATAATAACTCATTACCATGTTGACGAAACCTGATTTAGATGATCTAAACTTTGTTACAATGTTGCCACTGAAAATGAATACACAGCAACATTAAGTAGGTTGAACCATTGATTCAGGAAAGAATAAATCCATGCTTTGGTAATTCCAAATTCTGCCCAACAAACTAAATGTTGCAGCAGAAAACCAGACTCATCATTACAAAGTCATCATTAGTCCAATTTTCAAGCCTCACTCTTCTGTTCTTAGCTTAGGCGTGCCACCCAGTGTGATCTGCTGCTGTAGCTCTGAACTGCCACTTACTGCATATATTTTAATTTTGGAACCATTCTTTTTAACCCTTAAGATGGTTGCAGGAAAGGAGTTTTTTAGCAGATCCTCTTGAATAAATGAATAAATGCATTGGGTTGCTCCCATGTGACTGGCTAATTAGATATTTGCAAAATAAGCAATTGAATATGTGAACCTAAAAAGTGGCCGGTGAGAGTGATTACATGTATACATGTACATGTATTTTATTTACCTATACTACTTCATGCAACTTAATTTTTTTGTTTAGTTATTTTTGTTCATTAGATTGTTATGTGACATCTTGGGTGTTGAAGGGTGTTATGTATTCAATTCAATTTTATGTAATTAGAGCTTTTTACAAAGTAGCTATACAAAAATAATAAAAGATAGCACAGAGAAAGATAACTATGACATATACTGTACAATATAAAATAATACATGGTATTATTAAAAATTGTGTTTTACTGTACAGTTACTACTAATAATACTAATTAACAATACAAGACCTTCAGTCTGATAAAAAGCAAATATTAAACATTTAAAAGGGCTTTTTGTGAGGACATAAGTAAATGATTCACCAACTTTGTTGTGTTTTTTATTATTTCAGTCATACAAGTGTATTTGTTGTATTGTTCTTAGTCTGTGTGTGCTTTATTTGACTGTATATGACATTCTATAAATTAAAATAAATGATAAATGTCCCTTTTGTGATTTGTCTCTATCAGGATTATGGTCAAACTCCAGAGTACCTGCTGCAGCGCAGAGAGGAGATGAGGAAGGCTCAGGAGGAATACAACAACTATGTGAAAAAACGTATGAAAGATGGGGCCATGAAACAGCTGTCTGAGACAGAGCACCACAACATCCTGCAGGTAAACAGGGAAATCAGCTGTGAGCAACTTGCTTTCCTTATTGTTGATTTTTGAGGGACTTTTGTGCTTGTGTTTTGTGCTTTGATTATTACTTGATGTGTTAATTCACTGGAGAATTTTGTTTGCTAGATGACTTAAAAGGTATAGTTCACCGGAAAAATTAAAATCTTTTTATCATTTACTCACCCTCATGTCACTCAAAACAGGTATGACTTTTTGCTTCTGAGGAACACAAAAGAGCATATTTTGAAGTGTGTTGGTTACCATACAACAGTAACACCCATTGACTTCCATTGTATGAACTCATGATCGTTTTTCAAAATATCTTCTTTTGTGTTACACAGAAGAAAGAAATTATACAGTTTTGGAATGACATGAGGAGGAGTAAATGATGAAATGGTGAAAATGATGAAATTCCATATTGAGATTAACTATCCTAAATGGAGGTTAAAAAAAGCCTGTTTTATTTGTTTTAAATGCACAATCCGTGGGCCTGTAGAAAACATTTCACTACTTCTGAGCGCATGTGTAAATGACAAACTTGAAACTTCATGACATGTTGACAGGCTCTAAGGAAGAACTGGAATGATCTACATCATCAGTATCAGGGCCTCTCTGTGGTCATGGACACAACCCCCAAAAAATACAGGAAGGAGCGTCTAGAGCTGGAAATGAAGCAGCTGGAAAGAGACATTGACCTGATTGAGCGACACAAAACCATCTACATCGCCAATTACTGAGAGTGATGTTAGTTAGGTTGAGAACTGAGAGTAAGTTAAAGACCAACCTTTGAACCATGTCAAACTGCCACAGTATCTGAGTTTGTTCTCACCTATCATCCCTCAAAAAAAATGACAATACATTAAAAAGACTCCTGTAAAGCTTTTTAATCTTACTTAACTAATAGTTGTTTTAAATTCAATAAAGATCATTCTAGAAGAAATTGAGTGGACTCATTACTTTATTTATTATTGCAAATCTATTTTCATTTGATCAATTCAAGTCAAATGGTTTTTGTTACTTTTGTGTTCTGTTTAATCTTCCCAAACACTACAAATTACAGATCTGTAAAAAAATATTTTACATTTTATTAATTTTAAGTTTTATTTTATTTTTTCTGATTTACCTGTTTATAAATGGTTTTGGTAAGGCAAGTATTGGTACCGTAAGTTATCTTGCACATTTTTCTCTAACTTGATTAACCTATAGTCTATATTGTGAATGAGGGAATTATGTTGTGTTGAATATGTCATGGTAATGACTTCAGCCTGACTTCAGATTCAGTTAAACATCTAATCATTTCACATAACAAAAAATTGTTTTCTCATGCTACATATAGGTTGCTCATAGCAAAAGGCATTTCTTTCAAATTGTTATTGAGAAGACATTACACTAAGACCTTCGAAACCCCCAGAAAAGAAGTATTGCAATATTTTGATAATGGACAATCTTGAAACATAAGGTGGGTGTAGGCACGTAAAGAGGGTGGAGCCACAAACAGTTACACCTCTTTTTTAAGAAGTATCATAGTTAATTCATTCTTCTTGACCACAGACATGGCGAATGACCAGAGAAATGCACAAGCTGTTGTGGTAAATACCACAACACATGGATTTTACAAATTATAATTGCATTTAAACTTCTTGGAAATTTTGTTAATTTTACTTGTTTTTTAAAGAATTAGACTTTAAAGAAAGTATTTTTTTATCTTTAACCTTATTAGTAAAAGCATTAATCTATTTTCTTTGGTTTTGTCTTTGATTATTGGTAATTATTCAGATTAATGATGACTGGCCAGGTTACAGTTTGGAGCTGTTTAATTATCCTGAGCATTACCATGGTGACCTGGAGTGTTTGTACATCCCTCATGGAGTCATCATGAACAGGTAAAAACTCTTTACCATTTGCCATAAATTAGGAGAAATTAGACAACTGTTCCAGAGTAAGAGTGTAGAATTATATAAAATAGAAGATTTTTGAAAACTTGAGCACAGTGACACATTTTGGAGATCTTTTTTAAAAGAAAAATATGAGAAAAAGAAGTTTAAAAGCTGCAATATAAATTTATTTAGAAACAAAATCTGTTATTTAGCATGTACATAACAGATCAGTGTTCAGAACAGTCTCCTTACCTTACCCCAATTTGCAATGATAAGCTTAAAATAATGGCGGGTCTGATTTCTTTCACTTGACAAATAAATAAAAATAAGAAAAAAAAGGCAAAAGTTATCAATTGTAATATTTAGCAAACGGATGATCTGCCCTCCATTTAACTGCATTGGTCTCTAGGAAAACAAGGTCTCATTTGGGATTTTTCCTCTCTTTCTTAATTTCATGTGACCCTTAAATTAAATTTACATGGTCACATGACCATCCCACAAACAATTTGTGAGGTTTTGAACTAATTTAATTTGTAGGATAGAATGTCTGGCCAGAGACATTCTTGAAGACATTGGACACCATGACATAATGGTTCTCTGCGTTCTGAAAGGAGGATATAAGTTCTGTTCAGACCTGGTGGAGTCGATCAAAGCTCAGAGCCGCAGCACCAACAGAAGACTGACCACCAGAGTAGAGTTCATCCGCTTTAAGAGCTATCTGGTGAGCAAAAGCACAAAATCCTCTCATGTTTCTCAATGTATGCCTCAAACACATTTTCAAGTTCAATTCATTTTGGAAACACAGCTAACTATTGTAAATGCTCAAACGCTGAAATGCCATAGTAGTGAAAGTCATATACAGTATGTGTGATCAGCAGGGGGCGCTCCAATGCTGTGTGCATGTTATTCAGAAAGGTTATCTCAGAATAGCATTTTTCCACAACGTTTGAAATCTTTATTACCGCATAATGTGTCCCATATACTGTTCAGTATACAGAAAACAGCTACATGTTAGCATTACAGATGTGAAATGTACAATTCTGATGTTTTGTTTACTCAAATCTATATCTTTAATAACCCTCCCAGCTGAAGGTAAATGTGTTCAAATCTAGTTATTGAGTGAAATAAGACAGATGGCATTCTTAAAGCACTTCTGAAAGTAGACTGTCATATTGAACAATTAAATCTCAGCGGGGTATTCTGTCCAATAAATAGTTTATTATTTGAATATGTAAATGACAAAAGACACAAATGACAATTTGCTCAAACATTACTGTAAAACGATAGTTATAAACCATATGATCTGCTTAATATTCATCCGCTCTGAAAAGAGTAACATACAGTTATAATTTCAAGAAGACAGTACTGTTTATAAAGTTTAGTCAAATCAAACTTCTCATTATCATGACAATTTTAGAAATAAAATATAATTTTATCATAAAAATTAAAATGCTTCAATAGAGAGTAAGTGTGTTATAGTACACATTAGTTCAGATAAAAATGGAGAAATGGAGTGTTAAACAAAAAGTTGAGAGGAGCAAGGTCCCCATCAATAACATATATATGGAAAGAAGACATATGTCTTCTATCCAGGCTCCACTTTAGTTATTACTAGATCTCTGTCTCGTCACTTTACCCTAACAGAAGATTAGCATGACACTGGGCAGAGGACATGACCCAAATGTTTCAGAAGACAAAAGCTGCTTGTTTCTTACTGGTGTACAGTGGTCGATTGTGTTTGCAGTGCTCAAGACTATAGAGACTGTAAAATCATATGTGCTGAGCGACCCATAGCAGGGGCCCTTTAACACTCTTTTTCTGTGTTTCCACCCTGTGTGTTTTACAGAATGATCAATCCACTGAAGACCTACAAATTATTGGATCAGAGGACCTATCCACGCTGAAAGAGAAGGTATCAACATGAACCAGTTTAACCAATAATATTGGTTAATTTAATAAAACAATAATATTATTGTTTTATTGTTTAAAATAAGATACACTCACAAATACACGCACATAAGATATAGACTTGAGTCATGACAAATTGAGATCACATGACCAGCATCTCGGTAACCCCACGTTATTGGACAATTTATCCTTTGTCGACTAAATTAATCATTGAAGAAGAACATTTTTTTAACGTGATGGAAATGTTAGGGAAACATTTTCACAACCTACAATTGTTAGCTGAGAAGTTGTTTTGTGGTGGAAATAATATACAGTATGATATTTACTTATAACACTATAATAGCTTTCAGTGAAAAGTGAACAGTTCAGTGTTTACTTTGCCATGGAAACAGTTATATTATTTACAATAATCACATAGGGTGTGGTTATAATTTTCTGATGATAAAATCCAGATTCTCTCTAAATGTTTCTGCTGTTGTTGGATATTGGTTGACAAAATGTTGCATTTTTTAAATTCTGACACTTTCTCTCCTTTTTCCACATGCTACACAGAGTGTCTTGATTGTAGAGGTAAGAAACACATGTTTTCATTTTGGGTGTAACAAAGTGAAACTGAAAGAGAAAGACTTCAGTCTCAGTATTTCTGTTTTGTCTTGTTCGTTATGTAAAATTATCATGGCACACGTGCAAGGATAGTCTGAGATTTCTCTGAAAAACAAAAGAGGGGAAAGGTATTTTCCCTTCAGATCACATTTTCCATCAGTCATTTTCCAGTCTGAAATCACCCATGTTGATCATTCAGTCACATATGTGCAGTTCTATTGACTAACAGTGTTGTTGAATTTATCAGTTTTTCCCATCAGCTGTTGCTAAACTCTCATGCAAAGTCTTGCCCATTTGTTGTTTACATTCTTTTTCTTAAAGAAATAGTTTACCCAAAAAATATTTTTTTTCTTATAATTTACTCACCCTTGTTCCAACCTAAGAGCATTAATTATGAAAGTAATCCATACAACTCCAGTAAGATCATTATTAAAACATTTTATGGAAAGAAAATTATTAATATTAAAAATTTAATTAAAAGTTAATTAAGTGATCAATACATTACATCCATGTAAGCAAACAGATTTGCTGAATTTTAATATAGCGATAATGTCAAATCCCATAGGTTTTTGTTGATAAATGTACGATATTATCATTAATAAATGTATTATTATATTTAAATGTAGTATTTTATTATTATATACAATCAAATATATTTAATATTACACATTCTGTATTACATTGTTGTGATGATTAAAGTATAATATTATGTAACATCCTTTAGTGAAATATTATATATTTATTCATTACCTCACAGGCAATAGTGGATACAGGAAAGACCATGAGAGCTCTTTTGCAGCATGTGGACACTTTCCAGCCCAAACTGGTTAAAGTTGCAGGGTGAGAGCAGAGGAAGAATTATATTAGTAAAGAAAACCCATCACCAAGATAACCACACAGATCCAGACAGTTTTTGTCTATGTGAGGCCTGATATAAAATCATTCTGTCTGTGGGGTAAAGCTTGTGCTTCACAAAATTTTTTGGAGTTTTAAATGAGATCTAATGGTGGTTAAAGAAGATTTAGTTTGCAATGGAAATGTGTTCTCATGTCTCCTGACTCAGGCTCCTGGTGAAGCGGGTTCTTCACGGGGCTGCAACGCTCCCAGATTGTGAGTACTCATCAGCAGAACAACCTTCACCCAAGGTGGAATGATTTTCTGAACAGGGCTGTGATTAGTGTGATGTTTTTATGTGTTGGTTTATTTGTTTGTCTTTCCACAGATGTTGGATTTGTCATTCCCAATCGTTTTGTGGTGGGTTATGCTCTGGACTACAATGAATACTTCAGAGACCTCAATGTAAGTTAAACATATCAATCCTAATTTTGTGACCTTTCAGAGATGTGTATTGGTGATGAGAGATTCCAAACTTGAAACCTCACTAAAAGAAGTGCCACAGACAACCTTGGTATTACCATGTGTTTTGGAGAGATTTCATGATATTTTTTAATACTTTGGAGTACCATGTATCTTAAAGCATGATTTTGAAATACTGAAATTGCAGCCTAAAAAACAAAATTAGCCCCCAACCTCCCCTAAAAGAAAAGTATAGCCAATAAGG
The DNA here is from genome assembly GCA_036877575.1 of Botia almorhae. Lineage (NCBI taxonomy): Eukaryota > Metazoa > Chordata > Actinopteri > Cypriniformes > Botiidae > Botia > Botia almorhae. The sequence continues at coordinate 35,988 of JAZGTJ010003151.1, forward strand.
GTTTAGCTGAGAAAAAACTTTAAAAGGTTTTAGCTGTACAAAGTTCTACCCCACCCCACAGCTTATTATACACCATTACATAACAGACAAACCTTACATTCCTCTGAATCTACTGCATAAGCTTGTGTGAATGTCACTGTAACATCCAAATAAACGACAAATGATATGACATTTATCCTTCCTAAAAACTCCAATCATCATCACACATTATGTGGTGCAGGCCCTTCCCAAAAAATTAAACATAATGGGAAACACATTACTGCAGACAAGAAGAAACAAATATATTTATATTTCAGCTGTTTTAATCACTTTACTCACATAAGTGATTCTTTATCTTCACAGCACATCTGCGTCATCAGTGAGACTGGGAAACAGAAATATAAAGTGTAAAAAACACAGATATCAGTTATGTTGTATATGTATTTATATGTATGATATAATAGGTTTTGTATGCATTGGGTAAAGTCATAGCAATACTAACATGTGATTTGATGCAGAAAATATGCTACATCACTTTCCTGGAACCCAGAATTTAGCTTTCTCTTCTCTAGAAAACTTTTGTTTCTTTCCATATATGCCATAGTTTTGTCATTGTGCATGTTCTAAAATATACATTTTGTCATCTTTTACCCTCATTTTGTTTCAACCCCACAGGACTTACTAGTCACCATTTACTTCCATTTAATCGTTATCCATAAAATAAAAGTGAATGGTGACTGAGACTGTTAGTGCCTGTTAGTTCAGAGAAAAAGAAAATCATACAGGTTAGGAACAAAATGAGGAAAACTGGGATAAAATGTCATATTTCTCTCATAGGTTTCAGAAAGTATGATGTAAAAACAAATAACTTGTATACCTACACACTACTTTTTGTGAAAGGACATAAATAAAAAACATCTGAACAGTTCTGAGTAAAGATGATTTATAAGTAATTTCTATTGAAACTCTGGATCACACTTGTATTCAGGGCCTGGCCTGAGGCTTGACCTCTTTCTCAGTGTACAACCAGCAGATGAAAAGACATGAGGACTTGATTTACTCTACACCCTGCTGTGGTTCTCTCACATCTTTGACAAGCAATGACCATGGTGGAAATTTTCTGTACAGGAAACTTAAAGCTGATGTTCCCTTAAC
>JAZGTJ010003152.1:0-37121 GCA_036877575.1 Botia almorhae
CACTGCCAGACAGATAAAGATGTGTCTCGTGCTCGGAAAGCCACACAGTGCATAAGCAATGTTCTTATACCTTTAATGGCCTACGTGTAAAATGTCACGTATTCGTTTTATTTTAGCTGTCATTAAATTCCCTAATTTTTTCTTAAATATATTTACATAAATTTTGTTCCTGTCAATGAATTTTATATTAAACGAAGGTAATTTCATGCTTCTTTTTAAATTGCCATTGTTTTGTTTTGTATAGGTTCCTTGTTTTGTTTAAACTGCCATTGTTTTTGGTTTTAAATGGCACGTTAGAATAAACGTTAGCATAGCGTTTTATTATTTTACGTAAATTGGCGAATCGCCGTATCACGTGGGTCAAACGCGTCTTCGTGGGGGGTGGTGGGGTTTCCTCAGATCAGTTGTGGAAATGTTGTCACAATATTGTGACAGACAGATTGTCGTGTGGCTGCAAAAAGCGCCGCGGAGAGCGAGACGCCATTTCTGGCTGCGTTTTTTCCAGCCTTCTGAGAAAGTGAGGGATTGATCAGTGCAGAGGGGAGACAGAGAAGGGAGGGAGAGATGCGGAGGGGAGGGGGGTGGGTTCTCGCTGCAGAATCCGCCACTCGCTGGCACTCAGTCACACCGAGAGAGCGAGAGTGGGTCTCGCAGACGGCCCAGGTACACAGGTACAGAACCGCCCGAGACAGGTGTCTGGACCGCAGGAGGAAGAGGGGGCATTTGGGTGAGTGTGTCACCATCGTGAGGTGTGTCATACTGATGTGTGTGTGTGTGTTTGTGTAAAGGGAATATGTGCAGTAATTTTGATAAAAACGAAGATGATGATGGTAGTTTTGTCTGGAGTGTCTGGAATGCTCTCTCCGTTTTCGGTTCCTTGCAGATGATAAAGCAGACACGGGTTTGAAGGTAAACTGTGTGTGTGTGTGTGTGTGTTTGAGGCACGTGCCTGTGGTCTTATTTCCGGGAGCGTCCACACTGTCTGGTCCCTGAGGATGAACGATGCTGCTTGTTTGTGGGGGGAGGAGTCTTAAAGGTGTGTGTGTGTGTGTGTGTAGACATGCATTTGTAGTGTGAATGACATGCATGTTTCGGCTGCCGTGTGCACTATTGGATTTGCTCACCGTCTGGGTTTTCTGCCTCTGCGCTCACAAAGTCACAAAAAGACAACTTATTTCTGAAGCCTGTGGGTGACAGGGGATTGCAGGCATTGTTCGTCTGGGTGGGTGGCTGTGGGGGGTTCTTTCGGGGAAGGCGGAGGGGTGGGGGGGTGTACATAGATCTCTAACACAAGCCCTGTAAGATGCTCTGCCGGCATCCAAACCGTGTGGCATTGTGCTGTTCATGTGTGTTTTTGACAATTTAGTTTTAAACAAGCATCAGTATATTGATTATAATTGATCATTTGTTGCTTTTATGTTTATTTGGTGTAAAGAAGTCAAAGGATGAGCATATAGACATAGACAGACAGACAGACACAGACGCTCATGTCTGAAGCTGCTGATGGTTCAGAGGCCAGCAGGTCTGTTAGTGAAAGCTCACTAAAGATCGTGGGGATAAGAAACAGACTCTAAGGACAAAGAAGAACTCAGAGAGAGAGACTGACCATCAGATTGGAGGGTTTTCTCATTCAACAAAGGCTATTTTGAAAGGACAGTTTAAAATCACTCATAACTGTTCTGATTAAATGATGATTTTTTTGTTTGTCTGTCTGCTTGTGTTTGTGTGTTCTTGTGCATGACATACTGTAATTGTGTGCTGCTGTGTGTGTGTGTCTGTCTGTCTGTCTGTGGCGCTCAGCTTTTGTTGGGCTGCTGGGAATTCTGGGAGAATTTATCCGCAGTAAATAAAGGAAAGTTACAATTTTATTCACACAAGTCGAGTGTTATTTGACAAAAACAAATAATCGAAGACACAAACGTTTACAGGACAGTGAAGAATGTGGGCGTATGAGACGCGCGTGTCATCAGCGCCACTAACCTGTGCAGACACCCGGCTCTCCTCCTGGTCCCTGAGACCCTAACTTGTGAGTTTTGTGTGCTAAAATCACAGGTTAAGCTCTTAGGACCTGGGCAGAGGGCAAAAGCACTCGAACCCTGACCGTGTCTCGACGGAGGCGGTCGGTGATGGACGCGGGACAGATGTCTGCGAGAGATAAGAGAGAGAAGATCAGAGGATGTGGCGATGATGTGTCTTTGAGCCCATTGTGTTAATGATAATCATTTCTTTGTGCATTGTTCAATGAAGACTCAATCCTGTACATCTGCTGAGATGTTCGTCTGGAACACACGCCGGTCAGGGGTACAGGAGAGAGTCGACGCGCTCACGGCTCCGTCTCGCTGTTTGATCACCACTGCGGCTCATCTATAACAGACCTTAGATGCTTTATCGCATTGAATATCATTCATCCCCGTATATAGGAACTATTACTTTACAATAGTTATTTAGCTACGATATACGTTGGGCGATATTTTGTATTACGTTTGCCACGTTTGCGTTTTTCTAGGAAAAAAAGATCCTGGAATCTCGATTTAGGGAATCTTTTCTTTTTGATTTCAGGAATATTTCATTTCGAATTCCTGAATTCCTTAAATGTTGTAGATAATACGTTTTTCTTCAATAAGGGTAAAATGTGTTGACGTAACGCCCTTTTATGGCAACATTCTCTATGGAAGAAGGAAGCACTTTACTACTGAAAAATGTTAGCTTGGCTACATGCTCATGTAACCATTAATCTTTTTTTTGTTTAAACTAATAAGATCCGTCTGATGTAAAGCCAAACAACTCCTTCATCTGTTTTATTCTGTTGAAAAAAACGGGCAACATATTGAAGCAACATATGCTGAAACCTCTGAGCACATTTTCTTCATTTACACTAAAAATGTCTCCAAGAGCTTGTGTGTTTCTAATACAGGTCCGATCCTGGTGTAGACCAAACACTGCTGTTAGTGGAACAGCACGCTAGCAGATGTTGGTATTCATTTAATTTACAAGCACAGCATGCAAACGTCCACGTTTATGTTGATCTCTGTTTTTTTTAAAAGGTCTTAAGAAATGACATTGGAACTCCAGAAGTGATTTTAAGAGGGTCGGCTGACAAAGAACTTCTTTCTGTTTAAAAGGCTGCAATCATTGAATTCTACCACTGGCTTTGTTCTGTATCTCCCTGGAGTGTTTAACTTTTTAAAACCTAATTTTGCTAAATTACCCACATTAAAAATGTAGTTTCAAAACAATTGATTCCCCCTCTGTTGCTCTCTCTCTCTCTTTCGCTCCCTCTTTCTCTCTCTTTTTGTGTGTGTGTCTCTCTTTCTCTAATTATATTTTTCCCCTGCTTGGTTTCATGCTAAACAATGGTGGATGCCAACTAATCAGGCTGGGTCTGTGCCACGGAGCTCCCGGCAACAGCTGAAGCTCTGCCATGCTCTCCGCATACCAAGCAGTCAGCCACGACCGGCGAGCGCCAGCCCGGTGCCCACCGCGCGGTCAGACAGTTTTATTAGGATCTGTCTGACACTCGGCGCAGGCTGGCAGTGCCAAAGCCAGATGAATTCTTCTGTGCTGCTCACAGTCTAGCGATCAGCTTAACAAACCTTCATACCGAACACACACACAGACTCGACAGCCAGATGAAGAGAAGGGAACAAAGACCGGATCCAGTCAGGAAAAGAGCCAGAGTGAAGATTTTCTTATTTAATAAACGGACGGGTTCTGAACGGTCGGGCAGGCATCGGGTCTGATGTCTCGGCCTTTGTGGCTCGGTTTCATATTTACATTTTTGGCTGACAGCACATCGAATTTGTGTGTATCAGAGCAAAAAATGGTTCGTTTTCTACCTGATAAGTTTGCCCAGCCCTGTCATCTAGAGAGAGAGAGAGAGAGACCTGTAGACAGACAGATAAATAGAGATTCAGACATGGTGAATTAATTAATGAAATTACAGAACAAAAAATTATGTGATAATAATTTGGTATCATTAAAACGAAGGAAGTGTGCAAGAAAAATTATTTGCAGCATTATTAATTTACAGCGTTTTTCATAAACAATTTATCAATCAATATAAAACCATTTCATTAGAACATTTCTGAAATTAATTTTATGGAAAGAAAATATGTTGTGTTAAGATATTTTAATATAATGCTATAGTATTGTTAATGTTAAAATATAAAACAATACATCTGTGTGTAATGTAATTTTTCTGTACGTAAAGAAAATCCGCTAACCAGCAGATCCAAAACATAAAAATAAACCTCACATAATATCATATAGATTGAAAACCCAAATCGTCTTTTTATTAAACCGCGAGAAAGATTCCTGTCCACAGAGGACCTTAAATTAAAGGGGTGGGTGTGTTTCCTCATATTGTGCTGTTTAAATAAATGTAACGTTTGTCTGGGATTAAAGCGTTTGAGAGTAGATTAGAACTCAGAGCTCAGGTGGAGAAACTAGATGAATTTACAGGATTACTGGATTTGTTTTCTTGCTGGCCGTGTGGATTTTTTTGTTCTGCATGTTATTAGGGCAGGTCAGGGGAGCGTCTCACTGCAGGTGTGGAAATAACAGGTGTATATGCAGAGAAGCGTCTCATGTCTGCGCATCCAGACACTGGAAGATGAATGCGCTTCAGTGCAGTCTGCAGTGAGCATTCTTACTCACAGAACCAGAGATATATATCAGTGACTGTACTGGAGTTTACTGGAGGTTTGTGTTTCCATTATCTGTTTAATTAGATAATCAGAACAAGTATAGTTTATATACAGGTTTAAAAAGTATGAAGTGGTTATCCATAATTGTTTAATGAATATTTTGTGTACTTTACAGTATATGAAAATGGTTTAGGGGTTACACTTTAAAAGCTTGTGGACATTTGTCCCAGGCCAAAAAGGATTTTTTCTTCAGTTAATAATTAGTTCAGAGCCGATTCGTCTACACTGCCTGTCACTCAACTCTTTCTTTCCTGCTTTATCGTGCTCTCTGTACCCTGCGACCGGCTGCCCTTCCCTGTGATGTCTGCTGTGGAGGCGTTGCCAGGGAAACGCAGTATCTGGCTGGCGGCATGCTGGAGTTATTGAACCACGACTGGCTTTTTGCTTTAGAGAATAATTGGACTCTGTCTCACAGGTTGCTCCGACGGGACTCCAGTGGAACCCGCAGCCGCTCTGAGCCGCCTCCCCTCGCCAGAGCTGTTAGGCCGTCGAACGACGGTTAGCAGGCGCACCCTTTACCTAGACAAAAACCTGTGTGAGCCTCAGTTCTCCTCAAACACACACAGACACCTTCAGCTGACCAGATGTGTTTTCTTCCTCACTCAATGAACTCTGGCGGAGATAAACCTGTCTGTCATTCTGAAATGAACGCTATTTTGTCTCTCTTTTTACACACAAGAAAGGTATTTTAACGCCCAAACAAGGTTATTTCCTGTTGTAAACAGTGTCCAAAATAATTCCATGGGTTTATTTTGTTATTTTGGACCATTTTCTGTAATTAATGTTGGTTGTGATTGCTGTAATTTTCTCTCTCTTAGGTGTACAGAGCTGATGATGTGCAATTTTCAGCTTGCGGGTAGGTGATGGTACTTTTTAAAGGTGCTGCACAAGTCATTTTGTATCTGGGCAGCTGTTTAACCCATGTCAAATAAACATGTTCATATTATACTGCAAACACAGTACACTGGTTCCACTGAACAATAGTCGGTGTGTGTGTCATTAATAAAGCGTCATATGTTTGTGGCTTGTGCTCTCAGATGTTGTATTCGCCAGTAATGACCGCGATATGAACCCTCAATGTTCTCCTACAGTGTGCACTGCAGTAAACAAGCTGTGTGTGTGTGTATGTGTGAATGTGCTGCAGCAGTTCTAGCAGGTGAGTTTGACACACAAACACACTCCTGCATTAAAAGAGGCGGGAACAGAGACAGAACCTCTGACCTGCTTTCAGACGCTGTCCTACACAGCAGTGCTTAAACACACACACACTTACATGTGCACACACATACAGACCCCGAAATCACACACAAACCTGTTTATCTCTGATATTTGTCTGTATTTTTAAAGGCTATAAATGCTGCAGATTTTCGAATAAATTCTTTCTGTATTACTGTTATGTTATACTATTATTTCTTTGTCTTCTTTTTGGTACGAGTGGTGAGTTTATTAAGGGGTGTGGGTTATTATTTTGACTTTGACCGATTTGTCAACATTTTAGCATCACTCAGAATTGTTGTTACTGTTTACCTAACCTCATAATATTATTTGTATGACTGTTGTTTCATAGAGCACAAAAGCAGACGTTTAACAAGAGTTGGTCTAGAGTTGGTCTTTTTCCCACAATGAAAGTGGATGGGAACTGGGGTTTTATAATGAGAGTGGATGGGGACTAGAATTTACAATGAGAGTGGATGGGGACTGGGGTTCTATAAAGAGAGTGGATGGTGATTAGGGGCTTTTAAGCTCCCAAATAAACAAAGAGCACCATAAAAGCATCAAAACAATTTTTAATTTTTACCAGTTACATGTAATGGTAACATTTTATTTTTCTTATTATATAATGAGAAAATATAATGACACGTGTATAAAGTAGAATATGACACAAATGAAGTAGATGATGAAGATGATGAACTAGATGATGAAGATGAAGTAGATGATGGCAGTAGACAATAGTGTGTTATCACATTAAAGGTTGCTCTAACAACATCACAGCATTAGTTACACATGTGAGTGTGCGCACAACCTTGCTGGCTATGTGGAGTGTGTGCGTGACCCTGTCTGCTTCCAGACGTGTGCGTGTGTGTATGCTCAGCGTGTCTCGCTCTCCTCCCGTAGAGCGACCGGCCAGGCTGCAGATATCATCCATCTCCTTGTCACAAAGCGCTGGGGTTTCTGGGTAGGCAGCAGACAGCCGCTCGGCGCTGTGGATGGGAGCTGAATCCTAATTGTGAATGCGCTTCTCTCCCCCGCCTCCCATGATGGAAAATCGTTAACATCAGGATTGGAGAACAAAGCAGATAGCTTTAGCCGGCTAGCTGCTGTTATCACAAAACGCCCCCGCAACACCGTATTAAACGAGTCAGAGTCTTACAAGAGCGACAGAGAAATCATCCAAAATATTCCCAGAATTACAGCCTGTAGTTCTCCTGTGAATTCTGAAGAGTGCGACTCCGTCTGAAACCTGTGTTGATGACAGGATAGATTTGAAAAGCTGTCAGAGATGCTGCAGGAGGACAGTGTGGGCTGGTTTTTCTGCTGTTTGTTCGGCACATCTCAAATCAAAATAAGCTTCATGACTCAAATCTCTAATGAAATGACATCCAAGGAATTTGAGTTTTTCTTTGTGGTCCAGCAGCTGCAGCTCCGAAGTGTTTTCCACAAATTTTGCCTAGTTCTTTAACTACAAATCAAAGAAAATCTTAGTCTGAACCAGGTGCAGTGCCACAAGTTTTTAGCCATAAACTTTGTGCACACCGCAAAATATAAGTATGCATAAATATAAGTATGCATATATGTAAGTATGCATAAAACACCCAAATTGCCTACATTGACAAATACAAGGTATACTGCCAGAGTTGCATGCATCTAATACCATATCCCACAATGCATTCGGCTTCACCTTACCTTTCATTTTCAGTGTGATAAATAAAACATACAAATCTTTAACACGTTCTTGAATCTTTAATTAATATGACTGCCAAGTAAAACAGTGAAGTCATGACAGGTATCTACCATGCTACTGTTTTCAACTATTAGGAGTGTATATACTGCATACTCTTTTACATACTGTTAGACTGAAACGGTAGGCAGCATACTGTGCGGTAAGCAGTGTTTCAGTATTCCAAACATAGCCAGCTAAAACACTTCCATTATAATCAACAAAGCTGTGGTCTTTGCAGACTCAGTGCAGACAGCTTGATTTCAGACTCCTTTGTTTTGGAAAGAGTTTAAGTCACTTTCTCATTGGGCCAGTGATCTGTTTGCTCAGGCTGTTGGCGGACATGACTATAGATGTCTGTGCAAGGACAGGCAATTCTGGTATAGCTCTTGGAAGTCACCAGAGGCACGGGCTCTTTGTTGTCATGAACTCTCTGGACCCGTGTGAGTCTGTAGGCCTGGGAAACAGATCCGGTCTCACACACAAAGGAAACTTTGATTCAAAGGTGAGTAAAACAAACGCTTTACTTGTACGTTATCGAAATCTGCTGGCTTTTCTTCTGAAGTTCAGTCCCAAGAGATCACCTATAAAAAATGGAAAGAAAAACTGAATTATCTTCTATACAAACTGAACAATCGCAGTACATGAATCCTGGAGTCCAACATAAACAGCTTTGAGGGAGAGAGGGGAGATGTGCTCAGACATCGAGCCCAGCAGGAGATCAGCTCTCCATGTGTTATCCGGAAACTCGGGTCCGTTGATCTTCATGTAAATAAACTCTTTAACCCGAGAGTTTTTAGAACTGTTACCGGACATCAGCTGATCATGGCTTGCTGTACGGAAACAACATGTAAAAGGAAGAACGTTCCCTGTTAGCTGGGAATTGGTAGAGCATGATGCTAACAACAGCAAGATGATGGGTTTGATTTACAGGGCACACAAACTTTGAATGCTCTCAAAGCTGCTTTGGAAAACGCATCTGCCAAATGCATAAATGTAAATGGGCAAGCTTTATAAACGTTTATATTACCCCAGACAATCATTTTGACTTTCCTCAGTGTGTTAAATGAACAACAAACTTAGAAAGCCATTATAACCATGGGGGACATGGGACTCTTTTTGGCAGGTAATTTGTATTTTAAAAATTCAGTTTTTGCTTGGCTGCAGGGCAAAGAAAGGAACCGTAGTCAGACACAAAGTAAAAATGACAATTTTGTTATTTTCCCCTTAGATTTACAAACACAAGGACATTTTTAAAAACACTGACACTTTTTCATACAATGTGGCTAAGATGACTGAATTTTCATTTTTGGGTGAACTATCTCTTTAAGACAGACTCTGCAAACCCCAACCACAGCGGAATGAACAAACCCACAAATGTGCTAAGCAGCAATCTACTATGGCTAGCGTCTGCTTACTTAAACTGCAGCCAATTAGAATTACTGACTGAATATCACATGATGTGATTAATATTCATGAGTAAATCTAGTATGCACTTATTCTGTCGTGTCTCAGGTGCTTTTAAATTCACTCACCGTTTGTTTTACAGTCAATAAATATAGTAGAGACTTACAAGTTATAAAAAACAACTTTTTAAAGTGGAACTACTTCTCTCAGTGGGGGAATGTTTATCTTTATGGATTACCAAGGTAATTCCTGTGGGTGGGGTTTGTAGGGGTGTGGCCATAACACTTATACATAAACAATGTAACGTTGTACAGAGAGGGTCGGTAAGTGAATCTGTCACAGTAGACAGCTAGCACGTAACGTTTACATGTTATATTTATGCTGTCGGTTGTTTTAACATTGACAGTCGCAGCTGGCTGGAGATAGACTTTGCATTCCACGTTTCATCGGTATAGTGGAAGAACCGTTTAAAGGCCACGCGTCTCCTGTCGTTCAGCTGCTCACCGATTCTGGTTCTTCTCCTGACGCTTTAATATAAACACTCATACAGCCGTGTGTTAGACATGAGCGCTCACGTCCAGAATCTGACAGCCGAACCCAGCCAGAACACGAGGAGAACTTCTATAGCGTGCAAACAGATGGAGTCGCCCAGCTGTAGCGGGCGGGCAAGTCATCTGACGGACAATATGTTTGTTGAAGTGGGTGTCCCGTTCAGAACTAGAGCTATGAAAGTTCAATGGTCTGTGAGATGAAGTCCATCATCGTGTTGACTCGCACCTCTGCAGCTGCAGCCACTGACAAGATCTGTTTCCAAACCCTGCGGAAGATAGTGTGGACAGATGCTACGTCACAATCAGACTACACTTGAACGGGGCTGTGGCCTAATGGTATGTGTGCATATTGTTGAAACATTAAGCTATGGTGCTCATCCAGGAAATGCAGGTTCAAGTCTGGCCTGCAATGTGCTCGGATTCTATGCCAAGCCCCAGTTTCATGTCCCTGCGCTACTGTCTCTATCAATAAATATTGAGAATTTAAAAATATAATTAAGAAATTATTTGTTAAAACACATACATTTAAATAAAAATTGTCTTGTGACTGTAACACACAGCAGTACAATATGTGGGCGGATGGGTTATGGAGCCTGTAGACAGCTGACCTATGCGCCCATATTCCCCGCATTATTATTATGAAATTTGTGTTGCCATGACAGCCAAACGACTGGAGTGTTATCGGTCAGTTCGGGTGAGTTATCTGACCCCGGGCACTGGTTCACTGGCCATACTGATGAAAGATCAGATCTTCTCAATTTCCAGCTCCGCCTGAAACATTAATCTCCACCCGGTAATAAAGCAACAGAGAATTATTTCTCAAGCGTAGTAAAGTGACATTCAATGCACACTGTGCCATCGCAATGTGTCTTAAAGACGCGTCTCAGTTCTGTGAAATCTATGTGTTTTCTGGAAGAGTGCTCACATATGTTTCTGGAGAAGGATGAAGGATGAAGACTGTGCAGATAAAGGAGGAAAACCTTCGGCGAAACACTGTTTATGAAATTCAAGCTCTTATATAATGGTTTCTATTAAAAAGCCTGCAATTAACTTTAAATGACACGCTGTTCTGTAAACCTGATGGTTATCAATATGCTACAGCTGAACCGCAGGTTAAGCAATCCGTTTCAAAGTCAAAGATGTTTCGTTTAAGTATATTATGTACGATTGTAAGTAGGCCTACTGAGTTTTTTGTGATATCTATGAATGAGACATAAAGAAAACGACCATGTCTGAATAAACTGTATCTCTTCTATTCCCAATCATGGCAGTTTAGGCATCTTTTATTAATCCAATGGGTAGCTGCTACTTAATGGTTTGACTAGGGCGCTTGGATGTTGGGCTTCTATATCAAAAAGAAGCTCTGAGGCCATCTGGTGGACAAACAAACAAATACATGAGGTAATAATTTTGCCTTTATAAAACTAAATATATATAAAATTTAAGGTTGCATATAAAGAATTACTGTTTTGTGATGTTAGTATGGGTCACTTTTGCCATTCATCTCAAAGACAAAACGTAGAAAACGTTGCTTTTATTTATAGTTTATTTCATATAGGTTTGAGTCTTAAGTAAAACAGATCTACACAAAAGAGATAAAGGTTACTAATGTAAAACTTCACAGTAACCTTCATTAATTAAGTCATTAATAATGTATACGAGTCTATTAGGCTTAACACTTATGCATTAAATTATGTATTACATTTATTAACTCAAGATTTCTACTAATCTGTAATATCTGTAATACTAATCTGTAATAAACTTTAACTTCCTCTTGAATAAATTTCGCTTTCCAAACGACACGCCCTTTCTCCATAACCACGCCCCCGAAAGACTTATCATCAAACCCGTGTCCCATCTGTATGACAGCATTCAAAATATATCGTACAGCTGCTGTTTTGCTACACTTGGGTGATAAACACGCAGATAAGGATGAACCTGCTGTGATTTGCTGCTGCAAACACTCGTGATATCCACGAGGGGGAGCAGCGCGTCAGCCCCGACCTCCAGTAATGAATAAATAACGTAAAACAATGCGCGTTAGTCTAGAGAAATATGGTAGGAAAACATGGATAGGATAATATGACGCGGATGTTAAAGGATGATTTAAATAAACAGGATCTCCAAGTGGACGATAATGGAATTGGCGATAAATGGGCAGAAACCCATCACGCTGGCACACACACGTGCGGTTCAGATACCACACATTCTGTGTCATCGTTTAATCAAACATATTTCTCTCATTTGATCTGCCATCTATGTGTCCCACGAGGCCTGTGGCTGCAGAAGAAACGCTAAACTAACAGGAATTGATTGGAGGCTGAACTCTCTTGCTGTTCGTTTCCAGCGCCCGCGCTGATTAATGTGGCCTGTCAGTTTCTCTGATGAAGACAGATGCACTCAGAATATCTCCTGCGCAACTTCTCCTCACTTTGCTGCATGTTAATGACTGTAATTCAGCGAGGAAATGATTATACTGAATGATTAAAGCGCTCGCAGGAGAACACAAGCTTGTGTGCTTGTTTCGCTTGTTATATTTACGCAATTTAAAACACACAGGAGCCACAGCCAATTATGTGCTTCATACCAGGGAATACAGGATATGGTTGAAGAAAATGACTTCGGAAATGTCAAAAACAGCTGAAAGTGACTTTTCATTCTGTTCACCTGTTTGACCTACGTGGTATTTCAAGTGATGACGGGAGAAAAGGGGAGGAGATTATCGGCTTATGAATATTAATTAGGTGACGCAACACTGACCTTGGAGCTTTCATCAACTTCCATCAGGAAGGAAAGCCAAACTCACAGCCAGCCAGCCAGCTTATGTGGTAATGTTTTGAATTACTTGTAATGTTCATAGCTTTGTTTTTATAATGATTCCAATTAAAATGGAAAGATGCCTAAAAAGGCAAAATGAGCTTACGCACAAACACCTTAACCAAACTCCTCATGCGCTCTCCTCATGTACTCCATACACAGACATACTGTCATGTGGATAGTTAAGTATTATACATTGTTTTCAGTTCCGGTTGCTGTTCTGATGGATTTGTGCGTTCAGTCACTTTTGTAGCTCTTTTCTAAACACATCTTTGAAGTCTGGACAGATAGAACGGCAGGTGATAACTTGGCTGGATCAATGTTTCATGCCCGTCAATCTTTCACGAGCAGTTCTGCTTCTTCAGCTGACCTTACACATAACAGTCTGTCCTTTAACAGAGCCTTCAGACCGTCAGCCATTTTATTGAGAGAGAAAAGACAGCGCCCTTGTTAATAAATCCGTCAATCATCTGCAGCCTTCCAGGGTGATATTATGGGATGTATTTTGGTTCTCATTCAGCAGCACTGGATGTGTTTTGCTAATTGCTAACATTCCCTAACAAGTAATCAATTAAAGTAATGAAAAGCGTTCTTGCAATAACATTAATAGAATGTTTTTAAACATTATAGATCACCTATCAAAGGTGTTATTCTTAAATTATTAGAGGAACAAATTGTTTAAAAAACATTACAGAATTTAAAAAATGTTTAAATAACGTTTTTATAACCAAAAACGCAATAATACAATGTCAAAAAAAGTGGATGTTTTAAACTTTCCTAGAACACTCAAAATAATATTTTTTTATGTTTTGGTTATGGGAAACATCAGGGAAACATTCTTGCAACCTAAAATTGCGTCATGCACTTCCTGTGACAGCTGTCTTGAGCGGTGGGTTGCATGTTGTACCTTGCATGAGGTTGTCATGGTGATCAAACAGCCGTTGTGGTGCACAAACAGCTTGACATGACTGAAGCATGACTGAGTTCTCTTTGTTTCCAGGGAGACGCGTGCTTCGGTGTGAATTACACAAGCCGACAGATTTTCCATGCATGAAAATAGGAATCTTTCTAGATTTTGCATGCTAACTGTTCTGTTTCTGCATGGAATGACCTGTGTGGTCCCCGTGCTGGGAGTTAAGACTGAATTTGCGCATATGTGTTTAGAGTTTGTGTGGCATTAGGGCTGGTGGACACAGTTTACTTCTCCATCCCAAACAGAATGTGATGTTTGGTCTGCTTTAGTGAGAGAGGAGAGAGTTTTTCTAAGATGATGTTACCTCACTATCTAAATCACTATTGAGAAATACTGAATATTGTGTTACCATAAATTAAATTTTAATGTTGAACTTTTGGAAATAATTTTATTTAAAGAAATTATTTTATGTAATCATATTTTAATACATTTGATTTACAATAGCTTTATTTAAAGAAATACTTTACCCAAAAATGGAAAATCTGTTATTATTTATTTAAACTCTCCGTGTTTCATGCGCAAGGAGACATTTTAGAGAAGAACCTGCGGCTGTCACGCTTCAGCATGACAAATAAGCACTATTAAAATATCATAAAAGTAATCAATAAGACATACACTGTATTCCACAGATTCTAAAGTGAGGCAATAGGCTGTGTGGAGAGTCATTATTCACTGAAAATCATGCCTTCACTGTAGCTCTGTGGAAGTCAACATTGTTTCGTCATTGTTGCAGTATTGAAACAACATGAGTAAATGATGACGGAACTGTTCATTTTTAATCGTTGGATACTTCCATTCAGTTAACGGTTTTTAAAAGAACCGTTACTTTTAAAGGTTCTACAGATGTTACATGTTCTTTATGGAACCATACAGCCAAAAATCTTTCTTCGATGGCATCGTGAAGCATCTTTTTAATAGTGAAAAATGCTGGCGTTAAATTCTTAGTTTAAGATATTTAAAACAATGGTAAGAGTGATACACACAGATTATCATATACATACAATTGAGGATCACACTTCAGCACCCCACCATTTGTTCGGTGTTTATTTGAAAAGAAACAAATTTATATGAATTAATATGCATGAAACAAATCTCACAGCTCAACTGCTGCATTGTGTCAGAGGCCGCAGGTTTTCCTCAAATATCTGTTCTGTCACCTGAAATATTATTTCCTTGTTTTACTGAACAAGCGCAACAGAATGTATCATTATTTTTTGTGCTGTTGCCTGTTGTATTCAACCAATGTAAGCAATCTTTTCTTGTTGGTCTTTTGTTAATGCTTGGAAACATTTCCCTGACTAATCATCCATGCGGCTATGCGCAGAAGAGCTCTTTAAGCAAATAATGCTAAGAAAATTATTTGCATAAGATATATATACGGTTGCAAAAGTTTAGTACACAGCCTGTTACTGTTTTGGGAATTTGTACTTGTGCACATACCGTGCAGATTGCAGACGTTTTCTTTGCTCAAGTGATGGCATGCTAAATCAGCGCTTATCAACTTAAATATTAAATATTACCCGCAATGCAACCATCTTTATCCCATCAAAGTTCTGTCAGTTATCAAAAAATGTTAATAAAACGTTCTTAATTCTGTTAATACTCAACAATTCAACAATATTGTTGAACATTTCTAGAACATTCAAAATACCAATTTTCAGTGATTTTTAATGTTAGGGAAACATTCTCGCAACCTAAAATTGTTGGATGAGATACTTTTGTTTCAGCTTTTAAAAAATGAGAATAGTAGTTCTTAATACTAGTAGTACTAAAAGCTGCATGTTTTGTTAATTGCACTTATAAGTAAGTACTGTAGAGAATTTTACATGTTTTGAAGACATGACTGGGGTTGCTATTGCATTTTGGTTGCTTACTGGTTCTATTCTTAGATATAGCTTTAAGTGGGATTCTTCTCTCTTTAAACTGATTTGGCACAAATCTGCTATTTAATGTTTTAAATGAAGGAAAGACCTTATTTGGTCAGTGGCCTTTATTCTCTGAAATATGCTGTCTTGAGGAGGAAGAGCTAACAGATGCCTCAGTGGACAGAAAGCCATTGAGAAGCACTTGATGCTTCATATTTGTGGCCTTCATCGTGAATAAAAACTGACAGTTGAGAGAATCACGTTTGTAGCAGAATGAAACATTGCGCAGATTTTGTTCTATGCTGTCTTTGCTCAAGGTGACTGGAGGAGTAGTTACTCTCAGGCTCTCATCACAGTCCTTGGAGGTTTATAAGCTTTACACAATATAAAGTGTAGCGGTAATGAATGTAAATCTTCTCTTCTTCCCCTCTTCCCCTTTTTGGCTACCATCCCAGCTAACAATTTAAGGTTGTAAGAACGTTTCCTTAAGGTTTTTGTAACGTTACAAAAACATTAAAACGTCCAGTTTTTTAGAAGTTGCATTTACGTTATTGCTTGGTTAAATGTTTTCTAAATGTTACAATGCCATTTTTGTGTTAATGGTATTAGAACATTAGCCAATGACACACAACAACAACATTACTGCAAGAACATTTCTTGAATACTTTGAGAGAACATTAGCCAATGTTCTGAGAACGTTCCTTGTTAAGCTGGGATACTTCAAACCTATGATGTTATTTTTGTTGTTCTTTTACAAATTTATTAGCAAAATGTTTTGTTTCATTTGTTATTGTAGCAGAATGTGTGTTCTGTAGCTTTAATATGCCAAAATCTTTGTCACTTCCATCATTTTTGTGTTTAAAATGTATAATTAGATACTTCCTTTAACATCACAGATCTGTTTCCCTGCGGGGGTGAAATTATCGCAGAGCATTATGAAATCATCGCATTGTGTCACATGGGGGTAGATTGTTCCAGCAGATTTAGTGTCATGCAGTGTTTAACAGATGGACAGGCTGCTTGATGTGTAAGTGTCTTGGAAGTGTTTGGCAGAGTCGTATGCACACAATTATTTATGTCAATCTGTCAGATTCATACATACATACTGCAGGAGAGAGCCGAGAGGCGTGCGCACATATCTGAATGCAACATTTATTGGACATACTTCGCTCTAACAGCTATTTCATTTTAACATACAACTTAATATATTATATTTTACAATTTAATTTTAAGTGTAGTTCATTAAAGCAACATTGGATTTGGTCTCTATTATCCGAGCCAGAGTCGTCCATGTGCTCTCTTCACTTTCTGGAACAGCTACAGTAGAAGGTTTTAGAGCAAGATGTCCAATGTTTCAAAAGCTCTCACAGCTGAGCCACAAATGGAAACCAGACAAACAGTATTTCAACTTTTTTTACTTCTTTTAGTATATGACTCATTGGCTGAAACATATTTTATTGGGCTGTCAATGGCATTTGTTTAGTTAACTATCTCTGCTTTTATAATCACAGTTGCAAATTAAATGAGTTGCAGTCAATCGTGAGCGTGCATACGTTCAGCATTTACAAACTACTGTATTGGCTGCTGTATTCTTTGTTACACCTGAACCGCGTTTACCAATAATGAAGTGCGATTCCACTGCAGGGGCATAAATCATTTGAAGGTCGCTCACAGAAAGCTTCCATCAATCCCACAATCCACCTTGATAGCGTGACGTGCTGCGTCCATAGCAATAAATTGAGAACGCTCGCTTTTGCTCGAAAGCACCTATGGAAACGTACAGTTATTGACATTTTTTTACATGTACATGTAAGTACAAACGACGCTGTAAAGACATTACTGATTTCCACCACATCTTTTGTTAAAATCGGTTCTGTGCACCTACTAGCAGGAAGAATAAATACAAGCTTAGACTGCACATACAAAACAAAATCACACGGTCTAATACAAACAAACATCACACAGAACACGCACATCATTTTATTTGATAAGTGAGTCTTTTAATTAAAAAACGTATTTTGTGTTAACTAACCTTGTGTTATTTTGTTAAATGTGGTAAATAGTTTTGTTATTGATGTACAATATTTAGCATTATGCTATGCTATATAGTATAGTTAATATAGCTCATACTTCGTGGGCAGTACAGAAGGATGTTTATTGTGTGACCACTGAAGAAATTTTTGGAAACACTGACGTACACGATGACCTGCAGTACACGATGACCTGCAGTTAATGATTCTTGTGAGTGCTCCACTGGTCTGCTGAAAATCACAGTTACTATATATATATATATACTATATATGGCAGCAATATTTTTTCTGCTTTTATTCTGCTTCTTATCATTCATCTTTAAAGCCTTAGCAACAGTGAATGGTGATTTTAGTTTTAGAAGCACTTAAATCTGATGTACCGATGTACCAGTTTATTACACAGAAGCTCAAAAACATCACAGCGTGCTACTCTGCCTTGATGGGCAAGACAAAAGTTCTCCCTAGCTTTCTATTTTCCAAAAATAGGTTAAGTGCTCCGCTCAAGGCCAGTATGCAGACAGAAAGACTTTGGGTTACTAACGTTTCACTGCCTCTAGTACATGGGTGCATATATTAAACCTGTCAAGAATATGCTGAAAAATGTGTTTTCCTTATTTATGTACAAATTCATCTTCATGTCATCAATCAATGTGTTTGCCTCTGCTGTCAGTCAAAACCAAGGGTTCTTTGCTGCTCCTAGGCAGATCATTAAAAATAAATAAATAAACAAACGTCGCCCCCCTTTTTTAAAGGCTTTTCTAACTGAGGTTCTTTACTAAATCTCTCATCTAAATACGAAAATGTTGTCAACTGTCTTTGATTCAATATAGTAATAAAATGTTGCGAAGGACACAAGCTGTTTTGCCGTGCACGAGCAAAATGTTTGGTTTGGTTTATTTTTGTGAAGGAACATTATTCCTGAATCATCTGCTTGTACTGAAACGTCTGTGAGGAGACAAAGCACCTGTTTCCACCTGCGTCTTTGAAGACACTTTGACCCTGAGATTCCAAACTGTAATTTACAAATGAATGCCTACAAATGTAGTAAACCTTGAATTTTAATCACGTAGAGAGCTTAGTTATAGTAGGCCGGGTTTTCACAGCTCGCAACGCAAAGGTTGTGTGTTTGATTCCCAAGGGAACAGATTATTAAATGGGATCTTGTACGCTGCATGTTGTTTTGGATAAAACCATCTGGCAAATGCTTATAGGTAAATATTATGATCTACTTTCAAGCCAAGATTTAAAAGAATTGAAAATGTTTTGATCAGAATTTAATTTAATAATAAAGCGTACAAACTAGACAGGGCCCCCATCTACCAGCAAGACATAAAACTGGTGACAACTCAACAAAACCAAAGGACAAACAATAAACGACATTCTGAAGGTTTTTTAGAGCTGGCAGTTGTGTTTGTATGCAGGCACTTTGTGATTCTGTTTCATCCACCCCAGTAGGGGGCGGTAGATTTGTTCATGAAATCTCATCTGGGCATGTACTCCTGTGGTAGTCCGCTGAGGTTTCTATCTCTGAGAGCTTTATCTACAGTGTTTATGTATTTATCTATACGGGCTCGCATCTCAGAGGTGAAGGGGTCAAAGGTCAGGCTGCGAGATCCAGAGCGTTTAAAATGGCCGTCTCTGTTGCTTTCCGTGCATAGAAGTCTTTCCTCGGGTATGCTGAGGTTCAGGAAAGCAGCGATGCTCTTTAACTGTGGAACAAGGTCTCTTTGCAGGTCCTCAAAGTGCACCACAAGCAGGCGATGGGCAAACCGCAGCCAAGCCAGAGCATGAGACACCCACCATGAGGAATAGCTGTCTACAAACTCCAACCACTCTGTGATATAAACAGCACTGTTGTTAAAACATCTCCCACAGACTTAAAATAATTCCATAATGTCATCATAAACTGTAGGAAATCTTCTGTGACTAATATTCCGTGTAAACAGACAGAAAAACCACTCTGCTGTCAACCCAGCTAACAATTTTAGGTTGTAAGAACATTTCCCTAATGTTTCCTTTAAGTAACAAACAAGTTTTTGACATATATCATACATTACATTAAAAAAATTGAATGTTACTGCAAGAACGTTTCTGAGAACTTTGCGAGAATGCTACCCAATGTTTTGAGAACATTCCATGTTAGTTTGACATAACCTGTTTTAACTGTACTTTGGTACCTTTGCTTCTCCAGTGGGTGTCTGAAGCGTAGCCCAGGTGTCCAGCACACTTGCGGTTAAACTCCGCTATGAGACAGCGATAGGGGTTTCTCATCAGCAGGATGGCCGAGTCAAACATTTCAATCTCTCGCTGCCCACTTTCATGAGTCTTCACACAGATGACTCTTCCACTCTGCCAGTAATCCTTCTCTCCTTTAAAACCTGCAGCGGGTTTAAACACATCTGTGCGTCAATGTTTTGCCCATCTCAACTACATAGGAGGCACCTCAAGAACATCTTTATTACTGAGAGAGTGATCTTTCCAAAGCTCCAAAACGTATGGAGTTCCTAGTCATCTTTCTTTAAAGAAACAACTTTATGATGTTTCTGCTAACATACGTAAGAAAAAATAGAAAGAGACATTTTTTGAAGTATAGAGCTGTAAAATAAATGTGGATTTGTCTTGGAGGAATTTAAAGAGAACCGTTTTCGTTGAATTCATATTTTTTATATTTAAAATGTTTGGATTTGTCGCAGACTTCACTGTCTTGGCCAATCCGAAGAACTTTAAGATGTTGGAAACATCTTTTCATCGTTTCATTTCTGAAACTCCAGCAGACACACGTGTAAGTTACCTTTTTTTTGCCTTTCATGATAAATGGGATACTAAAGAGATCTATTTTCAGATTTGTATCTTCTGTATAGGGAATGACTCCTTAATTTACTGTAGTAAATCTTGCAGCTACTGTAAATGTGATGAAGATGAGGGTTCATGTGTGTATTAGTGGAATCTCACCTTTGTTGTAGAGCGAACCATCAAAGTAATAACTGCCAGTGTAGAATCCAGTTGCTAACTCGATCAGGTGACGCAACCAGGTGTTTCCTGCCCCTGGAAAGCTAGACAGGGCTACCAGAGTGCTGGACTTCTGGGGCAAAAAGGTTCTTTCTTTGCATTTTGCATCTAAAAGAACAAATATGGGTTATGCTAATTGATTGGCAATGCAAGAGTTCCTCAAGAACAAAAAGTTAGAGAGTTAAAGTGTATTATCCTGTGGCGGGTTAAATATGGACTCTCTTACCTAACACAGGAGTGCTGTACACCTGGAGGTATTCCAGGTCATGAGGGGAGGTGCGGCTTGTTTGGTTGCCCCGCCCACACATGTGTTCCTGTCCACTCTTCTGCATTGTGAAGACAAAGGGGGCGTGGCTGCAGAAACAATCACGCCTTTTTAACAGAGCCAATGGCAGCTCCTGACAGGGTCACACACAAGTTACAGGAGGTCAAAGAGGTCATGTATGAGGTCAGGATGTAGATCATAAATGGATACAAGCGTTTGTGAATTAAACCTGTTCCGTGCAGATCTCGATACACTGCTGAGGGGTGTGTGTGAACCCAAAGGTCTGGATTAGGATATCATCGGTTGAGTTCTTTAGCCTTTTAAAACATCCATGATAGTGCACGCGTCTGTCTGTGAAACATCAAACGCAACACTGAGGTCTTATTGCACAAAGCCTCAAGTGACTCTGTGTTTCTCAGATGCCAGGTGAAGTTAAAACACTCATTATCTAATCATTTTTAATCCAGACCCATTTTTGGCACATGGTTCTGGCCTGTGTCCCATGGCCAATTTTTCAAATACAAAGTTCTCTAATCTCTTATTCTTCAAAGATATTAAACATGTCAGGTCCCACTTCAAGGACATCTCATGTGACCCACTGACTTAGTGTTTTCATGTTTATTAGATTTACTTAATGTGACTCACATCTTCTCTGTCCAGGCAGCCGATCCTCGACCCTGTAGATGGACAGACGCCCCACTCCTCCGCAGGGGGAACCCTTCTCACCCCGGCAGTCCAGGTTACAGTCCTCTCTCCGAGCTTCACGGCCATATACCCTGTTGCCACAATGACACTCGGCTCCATATTCCAGCCCAGCATACCGGAACCCACTGTAAAGAGAACACAGTCTTTATTCAGAGGGAATTTACATAGATAAGCTCTATTCTGGTCTGGTCTAGTCTAGACTCCAAAGTCTATTCCATAAAATGAATGTAAAACAAAGCCTCTGTTGGCAATTCCTATATAAAACCGTTTGAACGGTATATTTATAATCTAAGCAATATATCACAAATAAATGGTGATATATATGTCTGACTGGAATGGATGACTCTGGAATGTAATTTTCTCCTTTTAAATGGAGTGAATCATTCATACAGTATCTCTGAGTTTCTCACTCTAACTCTGTGATTGGCTGGACCTCAGGTCAGCCAAATCAGTCAGCCTGCATTCTGCCACCTGCGTCTGTGAATCAACACTGAGCGCATTGTTCTAAAAGAACAGAGACGCTTTCATTTCTCTCCTCAGATGCTTGAAGGCGTTACCTCTCTGAGCAGGTGTCCTGACACAGGGCGCTGGTCATTTTACGGAAGTCATAAAGCACGATTCCTCCAAGTGCTTGCTCCGTCTCGTTGTTTATAAAGCATCCGATGTAGGTCCCTGATTGAGAATGATTGACAGGAAGCTAGACGCATTTCTGAAGAACCTACATTCCAAGGGTACTGCAGTTATTTGGTAAGACTTACCTTTATGTCTGGTTTCCCTATGTAACTGATTGTGTTCCGAGGAGCTTTGTTGGTCATCTTGATTACTGTGAAACCAGTGGCGTCTCAGATGTCTGCTCTCCGGGCTGTGAGATCTAAGAATGTTCTGGGTTGTTCTGCTACGAGACTGATCATGATGTTGGTTTTCCACATTCTGGACTACTGTGGCACTGTTCCTCCTGTAGAACAATCTGACAGCAGGTACCTCCAGGGTTCTAGGGGGTGCTGGTAGGGAGGGGATCACAATGTTGTTTGATTCCCTGTGAGATGTTACGCTGTAGCACTGAAGCATTAACACACTTCCTGCCATGATGTAAGCCACGCCCAGGAAAAGGAGGAGCAACTGTGCCCGCCTTAAAAAGTGCAGCAGCCTGTAGAATGGTTTGGCCATCCTGTTTATTTTTATCCTGGTGTCTACAGCATCACAGATTGTTTGCTGGAGAGCAACAGCCTAAAATAAATAAGAACCTGTCAGAATAAACACAAGAACAGACAGGCAAAAACAATCTCTGCCTTTGAGAGAGGTTGAATCGATAAGGGTCTTAATTATGCTTCTCTCTTTCGATTAGAAGAACGAGGTTATAAAAACAAGCAAGATGAAATGAAAAATCACTTTCTCTGGTGGGTTTCTTTTGGTTTCTTTCTTTTGGTCTTGATATTTCTGCCTTTGGGAGGCGAGAGCTGTCCGTGCAGCTGAATGTCATGTGCTCTCACAATCATCATCATATATTCCAGAAGTTGAACAGAATCTATTTCCTGTCAGAGCAGGAAGTCAGTAGTTTTGCTGAGTGTCATTATAATATGTAACAACTGTATTTAATAAGTGCTTATTGATGGACGAAGAAATTTGATCACCGTATTGAACGGCGGGTGATTCAGTGCGTTTACGCTTTAAAACTACGTAAATCTGACTCTAATCTAACTTTTAATTAAACTTTATAGACGTATCATTTATAAATAGAGCGAGACAAGGTGCGATGAAGTTTTGTCATCTTTGAATAAGTACATTGAGTCCTCACAGCCCGGTCAGCACCGAGAACAGCTCCCATATTTTAATATGATGCGCATTTAGTTATAATTCTGAATAATCTGATGTTATGAACGAAGATATAATCCTTTGAGATATTTATAGGCTGAACTTAAATGTATAAAACAAAATCGCGATTTAAAAACGACCAAAACAAGACTTCCTTTTGCGCTTGTATGAACACAGTACGACTTTTACAGTGGAATATAAACAAACGTTTTTGGATGCAGCTTTCAGATGCACATCCGATATACATTTATAATAAAGTATATAGAAGAATAAGTCATGTTTACCTTTTTTGGTGGGTTTAACGCACGTATTCAGCTCAGATCGCTCCGGTGCGCTTTCATAGAGGACAGTCCAGTGATTCCCCTGCTGTCAATGGTCGTTTATTATTCATAGACTTCACCGCATGTTTAAACTGCTTGAAGTTTCCTAGTTTTCTTCAGTGTTGTAGGACTTTTGTGTCTGAGATCTCATTCGCGTCGTTAGAAAGAAACGAGCAAGTCTTGGCAAATAAAACAGCCGCTGTTGTTCCAGGCAGCGTGTAAAACACGGACTGAACTAACGCGATTTGAGTTGATTACAGGCGTCGCTCTTATATACTGATGGATTGTCTCTCACGTACCCCAAAACTTTACATACATAACTCCAAAGAGTTTACGATTTTAAACTTCACAATATGTTTTCAGGACCGTAAATGTCACGTTGGGGAAAGTTCCCACGTTTTTATATTTTGTGATTTTAATTTTGTTGATTAACACCGCAAAAACAAACACATTACCCTATTTTTTTCATTTCAACATTTTTGCTGTCCACGTAAAAAAGAAACGTTCGCTCTTTGTAGATTTTAAGCTATATATTTATGCAGAAAGTGTCATGTTCATATTTTTTATAATGGTTTTACAAACAATGTTGTTTTTGTATCTTTGCGTCTAGTTTTAGTGGCTGTCTGTCAGGCTGTGATAAATGTGCATTGATTAGTCGCTCACCGGCTGCGGTTTCTAAGGTTTTCAAGCTGCTGTTTTTGAAGAATGTATGGATGGTGTTTTCAGGCTAATGAGAAGCGACAGAATAACTGACGCTTTTATGTGGATCTCAGTTAGTGTAACTATCGGCTATGCGGATTCGTAAACCCATCAGAGAGAGAGACGGTGGCTCAGTGACGCTGTGCTTCTGAGATCTAGAGTTCCCTTTGGCTCCAGAGATCATTCGCTATCAGTGTCGAGCAGAGCAGAGTTTGTTCTACTGCAGATGGAAGAGTAGCTTCATCTGGCAGAGAAACACACATAAACACTGACTGGATGAGAGGCCAGAAAACAAACAAACAGAGATCACTGAAGTGTGTTTTCTTGACACACAAACATCCCTTAGCCTCATGGCCATCTGAATGTCTGCTATATTTTCTATGTAATTGTACATCCTCATATTAAGGGTCCTGTTTATTTCTGGGATAGATTTGAGTAAACATTCCTATTAATAAGTGGGCTAAAATATCACTATTATATTTGTTCATCGATTGCTAACAAAAATCAGGACATGGACTAACCCATAAGATATCTAACTTTTAAACGTGATATATCTTATATATCAAAAACGTTACTTTTAAGTTGTTAGTAGAATGTTTTCAAGGCAAAGTTTTTATAACCAAGCAATAACGGTAATACATCGTTTTGAACATTCCTAAAATGTTTGAAATAACATTTTACTAACATTTACTTAATGGAAACATCACAGGAACGTTCTTACAACCTATAATTGTTAGCAGGATGGGCCGTAATCAGATTATTTTTGTTTAGCCAATCAGAATGCTTTGAGGTACGTTACGCCTGTTCGTCATTTTGTGTTTTCACAATTCATCCCATATATGAAAAATCATGATTTCTTAAAACTGTATTTTTCTATCAGTGATTATACCCACACAAGGTCAGTGTACAGTACAGCTGAGGCCATTGCTTGGGTTTACTGTACATGATTGCTCTTATGTGATATTAGTTAAAGGGCTGCTGTGTGATATTTTAAAGCAAGTTGTTGTCCTCGCCACAATTACACAATCTGTACGAGTGAGTCACACTGTGTGTGTCTAAAACTAGGTGCTTGTTTACCTCACACTCGTTTTCCTAATCTGTTTTTGAGGTTTGTCCCTCAGGAACACTGACTGCAGAACAGTGCACCATGTTTTCGAGTAATTATACAGCCCTGATGTTCAAGGTCAGGGACCAATCGACGAATTGATTTAATTTAGTCCTGGTGGAGAAAACTAGATTTAAATCTCCTGATGACCGCCCACTTCAGGGCTTCAGGCACATCCACAGATTCAGTCGGTTGCCCTGAGCTCCTCTTTCTGATGAGAGCCGCCTTCATTCCTGCTATCTGTCTGTCTGTCACGTCCTCGCTCGCTGCTGTCTTTTATTCTCAGAGGTTTCTTGATTTATTAACAACAGCAGCTGTTGTGATTGTCACAATCCGTCAAACAGTTTTAGTTCATCTGGCTTGCGAGAATTGTGCGGCTCATTTTTCCGTGCATTTTTTATGAGCTGTGTTTCAGGGCTGTGTGAAATGAATATGCTTTATTTCCGAACATTTAGAAACATTTAATTGTTTAAAAAAAAAACAAGGTTTCCGGAGGTTAACTGAGAGTGCGTTCACAGCTGACTCTTGTTTTTAGACACATTAACCTTATTTAACGCTATTTTTTAAAGAGAATTGATTCATACACACATTTCTTATGTATAAAATAGAGATCTTATGCTGATTGCTGATTGGTCGGTACAGTGTTCCAGTAAAACATCTCATACTGTGTTTACCACTGCACAGCACATAGACAACATGCTTGCATTACTGGGTAATGAGTTTTCATATAATAACATTTTAATGACAATGGGGTTTTAATATTTCTATTATGATGTCATCATTTTAAAATAAAACACCCGAGGCTGTGCTTGGGCATATAAACATGACTAAAAAAAGCTGATTGGATGATTTAGCATCAGCTGAATGATTTGCAACATCCTTGAACGTTTTTTTTATGTCATTAGAACAGTCAATTATTGTGGAAGAAAACAAATCGCAATGTAAGTTTAAACCAACTCTTTTACCAGAACGGTTACAGTTCTATAATGACATTCTGCTGTCTGTAAGCACCAACTGTAATAACATGTAAAACAGGTATAAAGAACATGTCACCATACTGATTTACACCTTATATGAATAGGTATTACAACACGTACATGTGCCTTGATATTCTATGACATATCTGAATGTATATGAAAGGTACCGTTATAAGTATTATGCTGTACAACACAACACAGTATCTGGAATGCATTATGGAGGGTTTTTAGATAAATGAATACATCATGAATTCACAAAGTGATGGTAAGTTAAGGCACCTATTCTGGGCAAATATAAATCCATTACAGCAGCATTATCTGCAGGAAAGACTCTGAATTTAATGTCTGTGTGGAGCTGTCTGACTAATGCATGTCACTGTACTGACTGTCTGGCTTAGATTTTAGCCTCATTGTATTACTCGTATTATAGTGATACAACAACTGAAAAATAGCATTTATTTACAGTGAAGTAGGAACCTGTATGTAGAGACCTGAATATTATAGAAATGTTGACCCCAACATTTCTTTGAGAAATCACCCAGACACCCTGGTAACCACCTAGCAACCTGCTGAAAAACACTGTTAACATCACTATTAATACCAGCAACTGCATAGCAACACACTGGCAACCACCCAAGCATCGGTTTTGCAACCGTGTGTTTGAGCTCATTAAGCTTGGCTTTTCTGCTCTTCAGATTGACTGCCGTATACATGAGAAAAGATCTAACTCTCTTTGCTTTAAGGGATTCGTCTGTGTGACTTTCTCATCTGGATGGCAGTCATGCTCACACTGCGTTTTGATTCTCTAGGTCCTGAGGGAGAACCTTCAGGTCTGTCCACACACACACAGACATTGAGGCTCCTGGAAAATAGTGGCCTGGAATTTAAATGGATGAATAATAGACCAAGCTGAAGTCTTTGGACGCTTCTGCATGAATCCAATACAAGTAGTTCTTTATCTCCGCGGCATTTCTGAAAGAATCAAACCTGACATTTTGTGTGGACTCATGGGAGGTACCTGCATGCAAGCAAAATATGTGATTTAAAGTCAAGCCAGTAAACAAAACACTTGGAGGAGAGGTGATTTCTAATATCTGTGGGCATCAGCTCCCCTTTTCAAACGATTGAAGGACTTTTATTTGAATTTCTAGTTTTTTCAAATGTGGATGAAATCGGTCGTTATTCACCCACACTCACGCTTCTAAACTATTGTTGCTTTTCGTAGAACACGTAAATAGACATTTTTTTTGAAGAATTGTTACACTTTTAATCATCACATTTGGAAAACAATCTTCAGGGGTTGTTGGTAAAGCTCCAAAAATGTATTTATAATAATTTTTGCAGATTGACAATCCTGATTTTAGAGTGTCCTTGTATGACAAAAGCAGGAATAGGACACAAGTAACACAAGTTTGGAACAACAGACACCCTCAAGAGTAAATGATGACAGAATTTTCTGTTTGGGTGAGCTGTGCCTTTAATATGAATCTCATTGGGCACTTAATGTGTGTAAATGGAAATCAGGATGAGCTTTAGAGAAACAGTAAGTATTATTGTGCTGAGGGCAAACTCTTTGATTTCTGCAGCTGGCTAGAGAGATAAAGGCTTGGTGTTCTTCACATGATCATCTCCAAAAACCACAAAACCCCTTCAGTCTTTCAATCATGCTATCTGTAACTTTTGCCTCTCTACCGCCATCTCTGTTTGGAACATAAATCTGCCCCAGCTACAGTACCGGACATGTGATATAGTACCTGGATCTTCTTTCTGTTTACAAATGAACATTTCCTACATGACTGGACCCGACAGCTTGAATTATAAATCATTATTATAAACTTACTGTTGCTAATCAGGGTAAGGTAAGGAGATGTGTTGAACACTGATCTGTCATGTACTTGCTCAATAACTTTTTTTGTTATTTTTTCATATTGCAGCTTTAAGGAAAGCAGCTATATTTTAAAGGCTTGTTGGAAGAAACACAAGGTAGTTCTGGGAGCTGTAACTGTAGAGAACTCCGCCCTCCGCCACAGTGGTTTTAATGAGAAAACTCATGACTCGTTTACGATTGCGCTGAGTAAATTGTAATTGTTTCCGTCTGGCTCTTCACTGGTTTTAGTTCAATAATTACGCGGCAAAAGAACAGCTTTGTGCGTGAATGCGCTTCGTACTGTAAATGAGGCATTCGTTTGACGCTGTGATAGCCGTTCGAACTGTACAGTGTCTCATTATATTGAAAGATAAATGATGGACAGTGATGGTACAACAAAACTTACCGTAGATCGAGAGACTGCTTAGTTACGTGCGGCGTTTATCGAAGTGTGAAACTCAAAATAATAAACATAACTGTGAAAAAGTGTCGCGGGATAGTGAAGCCACTACAGATACAGAATCGCTTTAGTAAGTGCGGTGATAAAAAAAATTCACCTGTTTAAATTCTTCTCTTGTTCTACTTGGTTTCATAGACGGTGACCTTGAATCAGATGATTAAATGACACAGACATGACACAACAGAGACAGGCCTGTTCTCTTTGATTAATGGCCTTTTATTGAGGACCATTTAAAGGATGAACACACACACACACACATTGTAATACCTGCAACATCTCCCAATCTCTCAATTGATGTACTGATACCGACGCACTGATGTGGACTTCAATTATAAGATTAGATTTCTAAAAAGTACTTCATTCGTTTAAAAAGTGCCGGAAACGGTTCAGTTTGCAAAATGACATAATGGATGAACTCAAATATGCAAACTCATTAAACTAACATAAGTACAACAGCCACTGAGTTCATTCCTGTTATAGTTGTGTTCTGGTATTAATTGGAGCAAGTGAATGTGGGGATCTAACATACTTTGAAATATAATTTGACTTCATAAATTCTTTATATTTAGTGTAGTTGTTCCACTGCAAATACAAAGCGGTCTCACTGACTGATGATCTGTTTTTTGGGAGGTTTTAGGGGTTCTGGGAGGGTTGAAAAGCCCCCTATGGCTAAAAGCCCCCTTCAGTGTAAACCTGTGGGATTTTGCCTGCCAGGAAAAATCATTGCTCAGATTACAATAGCACACCTCTCTTATTTGAGGTATGACTCATGCCTGTAGCTCAAACTGCAGGACGTTACATGCTTAAGTTTATGTAAGTACTTAGTGCGCAAGTATGAGATATAGTTATAGCTTTGTTTGTCTTGGCTAGCATCTCTTATTAATATTGTAAACTGCAAGCTCGTATCTGTCTGACAAGACTCTTGGCTTGCTGAGGCCCCAGGAGGAAAGTCTCTTCTGTTCGTGAAGCCATCGATCACATGACCCATTTAAAGCATGAGAGAAGCTGAACCTGAGCTATCAGACAGCAGTTACTGATTGATCATGGCTCATAAATCCAGCGGCATGACAACAGCAGCAGATAATTCACCTGCGTGATTCGTGCATAAGCCGTCCCAGGAAACGTAGTTGCTACAACCAATAATATATCAGCATTTTTGAACATGTTACCATGGTGAAAACACTTTTTATACCATTCTGTATGAACATGGAACTCATAGAGTACAGTGTCTTTCCATCACTGGGCCATAATCCACAGTATTTGCACAGCAAAAAACATTTTCTAATTCAGTGTTTAGCAGTTTAGCTTGTTTTTAAGACGTTTAGAAGTATTTGTGAAGGATTTCACCATTGGCAAGTTATTGTCTCTTGTTTTCAGCATAAATCTGACACATTTTTGTATTTATGTTTAAAACATTCAGTTGTGCTACAACTTGTGCTAATACTAGATACATTCATCTGGAAACAAGTCTTCATATATCATCCATATGTGAAAATAGCTTCTTGCGACATACGCTGCTGTATATGCATATCTCATTAAAACTCATGCTTGGGCATGACCGTTAATTAAAAGTCTGTCATCGGGTTCAATCTGTCATTATTGTACAGTCACTGTAGCTGTCAGACCGGCAGCACCTCGGTGCTCAAATCTGTCTGCATGCAAACGCAATTTTCCTATTACGCTTTCATGGCAGAAGCCATAAATATTTTCCGTCCCACTTGCCTTTTATTAAAGCAAATGTGATTGGCTGAAGGGAGAGATTATTAGACTCTGTATTTTCTCTGTAATAACTCTGCACCATGTTCTGGGATTCTGACAGCTTCTATTGTTCTTTTATTCTCTTTTTCTTTATTATTCAGACATTACGAATTATTCTTTAGATAATTCGTAATAATTAGATATTAATTATTCTGTATTATTCAGGTATTCCTTTCACAACACCAAGGTCATAGGTTTGGTTTTAGGGGAACATATGAATGACCAAATGTATATTGGGTAACACTATAAAATACTGTTTCATACTTAAAAGGTAGTTTGACAGGCACCAATGCAGAACAAATGGTTAGTGCTACATTGACACAGTGGTCACTACTGACAACTAGTAAGGAAAAATGATTAACTAATCAGTAGGTAGTAGCACTTATTGTTACATACCCACAACTTAGCATGCTTTTTTTAATAAATACCCTACCAGTTAAGCTGCAGGTACGTACACAAAAAAGGTACATAGATACATAGGTACACAGGCCCGCTGGATCACCATATTAAAACAGAATGGTTACAGTAAATTCATCAAAGACAGTCCAGTTCTGCTAAAAATACAGCAACACTTAAAACATCAATAAGAAACAATAAGAACAATTAAAGGGTCTGTTTGCAGTGTACTGAGAGTCTGGGATCATTCATTAAACGGAACTGCCACAATTCTAATGAGAATGCCTATAATTAGCTTTCACGCTGTCCTGACATCATCTTTCATAAAGTGTTGCGTTAACACAGATGTCACAAACAACAGAGACTAATTATTGGCTGCGTTTAGCTTATATCATATTAGGCAAACCATCACTTGCAGTGTAGACAGTTTTGTTGATTATAACAGGAGTAATCTAGACTTTATCACATTTATCACATTCCATTGCTTTGTTTACTTGTAATGTGGACACACAGTTTTGAAAGAGGTTTGGAACCACTTCTAACCCTGGGTTATGAAGACCTGTTCTAGTTTTGAATTTTAGAATGTTTCAGTGCGTTGTTAAGCAACAGACGAGTTGTCCTACGCGAAATCATACATGGTTGCAGAAATGTTTCTACAACTTTGGTTGTTCACGTGTCGACTGGCATAATAACGAGTTTAAATAATTCAATTCACATGCTGACATTTTCACAGATGGACGAGCAGTTATTAAAACAGTGTGCTGCATTTGTCCAATCAGTGTTATTAATTATGGAATATGCAAATAAGAATGTTAACCTATAGGGTTCAGAAATGTAATGAAAAGGCTCAAAAACAGGATTAATTATTAACACAGTATGGAAGTATGAGCGATGGGAAGCGTGAAACAAGATAACCCGGGGTTAAATTAATCTAGTGTTAACAACTGTGAAACAAATATATATTTATGGGGTGCAGTTTATATCAGTGATTTTAGTTTGTTTGTACCTATTTACTGTATTAGTGACAAGTAATGTGCAGAGGTTATTGTTGTACAGCTGCTTGTATTTCAACTGTTGTTTTGTTTTTGTGAATTGTTTGGGAATTTTGAAAACAGAATGTCTAAGTTGACTTTTTTGTGTTTACTGGGAGCTTATAGTTGCAAATGAGTAGCCGTGCCAAAATCACGACTAAGCTGTGATCCTAAATTTTCTACTAAATGTAGGAAGGAACTGTTTCTCTTGGTAACATTTACTGATTTAGAAGAAACCGCCAACTCAAAACATCCACCATGATGTAATGCCAGAAATCAACCTTCTCTTTAATAAGAGACTATGTTTAAGTGAAGACATTTTTCTCATGAGAAGCCCCATCTGAGGAGTTAATGGTGTGGAAATGCTAATCGTACCTCAAGGTGGCAAACTTGTCTTAATGATACAACTGTTTCTCTGCGGCGCTAATTAAAAGGCCATAGCGTCTGCTTCATTAGCTGTGGAAGGCAGGGGTGAGATAACTGATATGTCACTCTTGGCTTATCAACAGGAAGCTGGAGGAGGACAATTGAGGTCTTGGCTCTGTGCCTTCAGCAACATCCAGATGTTTTACGTGTCTCTAACCACAAATGCAAAATGGATGGATAAAATTGTGGAATGCTGAGCGTAACAATGTTTTTTTGACTTGTGACATCAGACGAGTAAAGAAACGTCTCACATCGTTATTGATTAATTTGCTGGTTTTATTGTAATTCAGGAAGAACTCAAAATTGTTTTAATATTTAAGATTTTATTAGCTGTTTATACTGTTACTGAAAGACCAAGAAGCATATTTTAATTATTAATATTATTAATATGTTCATTATTAGCTGGTTTTGTTGCCATTAACGAAGAACTCAATGAATTTCTGTTACATTTAAGATTTAATTGCCATTTTCTAATATTAAGACCGAGAAGCCTTGTTATTATATCCTAATATTCTTATTTATCACCCTTTAGACAAAATGTGGTGGTTAAGGGCTGAAATTAAAGATAAAAATATCTGATAATGTAAATTCTAGAATTCCGAGCAGACCTGAGTATCTGAGCTCGTTTCCATTTACCCTCTAACGTTTAATTACCCTCCAACTGCTCGCAGGCGTTTGTTTTGATTTATTCAGATCAACTGCATTGTGGGCTTGGCAGTGCGTTGTGTACCTCCGATATTATTAGAAAAGACGACGTCCAAGTAAATGATGTTTCTGAGTCCCCAATCAAACCAGGAATCCGACCCTTGATGAAACAGCCTTGAAGGAAGTTTCCAAAACTTTTTAGGGCAGCGTATTAATGTTATTTTTCATCTGCAAAAGAGCCTGAGGTGATCCATCTCTTCTGACACTGTAATCTTATCATTTTCCCTGCAATTTCATTTGCTTTTTGACTTTCAGTTTTACCGACTCATAAATGTTTTGATTGTGTTTGGTGAATTCGATTAACCTGCGGCAGGCTCCAGTCGAGAGGCAGGCTCTTAAGTTCGGTTGCCGTGTTACCGGTCCTGACTCACCCTTGATAAAACGAACGGAATGCTGTTAACTCATGTCACATGTTTGATAGATTTGTTTCTGTTTACTGTGGAATGAAAAACATCTTTTAAACGAAAACATTTTGGGGTTGTTTTTCTTTAGATTTTCCAATTTGCTTGTTGGCTCGCAGTCGTTGGATTGGTCATGCTGAATCAGCCATTGAAAACAAAAATATTTGATGGAAACAAACCTAAATATTATGAAAACCCGTCATTATCCTGGTTCTGCATGCCTGTAATAAATCAAATCTGATTTAAGCTTCAGTCTAACAATTTGAGCTTTTTCTATCGTTTCCTTTGAAAATAACGTTCAAATGAAATGATAAAAGCGAAAGATTTAAATAATAATCAAATAATAACGCTTGTTCTAAAGGTGCTGTTGTTCATCTAGATAGCAGCAAATGGTTTAGAAGGTGCAATCAGAACGAAAGCGCCGACTGGTCTCCTGGGACAGGCAGCAGGAGCCAAAATGGTTCATCCAAACACACGAAGATATGAGCTGTTAATGAATGTCTCAGCTGTAATTAGGCTGTACCTGTCTGATGTGTCACATGCCAGCTAGATCAACTTCCACACACTCGTTTAATTAAAGTTTGGATCTGCAGTTTGGCATCTGCATCGATGCCCAGCACCGAAAAGTATGCAGAAGTAATTTACCATTGATGTTGTGTGTGTGTGTGTGTGTGTGTGTGCCAAAACATGTTCTCGTCTGTTTGTGTTGTTATTTCCATGTGTTTCATCTTTGGAGGCATCAATTCAGTCTCACACCTAAAAGGTTGACGTGTTGAGTGCAGTGATTGTTTGTGCCAGTGTTGAGTTTTGACATTCAAGAGACTTTGCTTTGATAAGAAGCAGACGATTGTTGTGTTTTCACTTCATGTAGACGACAGGCTCAGACCTTCAAGGGATCGAACTGGTAGAGATGAATTGTGGAATGCGACGTTGCTAACGAGGAACATGCTCAGAATGTTGACTAACGTTCTCTAAAAGTTATTTTAAAGTAAAGTCTAAAGTCATTCTCTAAAGTTATCTACAGTTTTAAACGTTTTTGCCGTAATGTTACGTGCCATTGTTACGTGTCATTGGCCAACGTTCTAAAGATGTTACTCTTAAGTTGTTAGTGGGACGTTTTAAAAACATTACAAAGAATATTTTTAAATATTTTTAATACAACATCAAAAATAAAACTGGATGTTTTGATGTTGTTATTTAATGGAAATATTCTTGCAGGAACATGTTCTTACAACCCAAAACTGGCTGACAGCAGCTCTGAGATCAGAGAACAGATGGAGTTTTACATTCTTTGTATTAAATGCTCATAATGTGATCATTTCATTAATAGAGGTGCTAAAACTGTACAGTGGCTGAGTAAACCGTACAGCTGGGATTTAACCACTTGTGAGAATAAACTAATGTCTGGTGCCTCAGATGAGAGAGATTTACTCGTTAACATCAGATTGATCAACTGAATCTTTCTCCATGGGTCTGTGCTTTCCGGCGCACTGCTTCATCAGGGTGAGCTGAGAGATGAATACAGTGGGAATTTAGAAAGGAATTTGTGATGTATTTTTGTGATTACTGTTTATAGGTTATTTCGATGCTATAATATTGATGCTATCAGCTCCCTCATGCGTGAATTCTCATCATTTGTGCTGGAAGAATAACCATCAGTCTCAGTGATGGGAAGCAGTTGTGTGTTAGGTTTATGTAGCGCTTGCTTGCTTTGCATTATCTACAATAGTTTTCCCCTATAAGAATCACAGGTAAGATACAATATATCACTACAAAATCACAACAGCTGCAGAATGGTATGATTTAATTTAAATACAGAATAGATTTATTCCTCCCAAGCAGAGTCCAGGCTCAGAGGATTGTGGGTAACACTGAGTTTGTCTGACTGTGTTAAAACTGACATCTGTGGCAATATAAACAACTGTAGAACTGGAGCTTAAATGGACGAATACATCCATCAATTAAGTCCACTCACATGACACTCTTTGAATGTATCACATGACTCAATAAACAAGATTCTGATCCGGTCAGTTGCAGCATTCCACAGTCAAATATGTACTATATTAACTGTACTGTATATTTAACACTTGTCTATGACCAACAATATTCGTTTCAAATCAATATGTCACGTCCATTTTTTGTCATTAGTTTGATAAAGTAACCGTATAATAAGCAGAATAATCAACATTCAGCCGGTCATTATCATTAAATAAACTCCGTTAGGAGTATATAAGAACCCTCCATCACCCTCTCTGGGTTTATTTTGAAATAAAGACCGGCTGACTGCACATTATCCAATATGAACACCATGGGCTGTTAAACAGAACAAGCTCTGACAACATACGTTTTGGAAGCTACTCGCCCAGCAGTGTTCTGTTACCACCTGCTGGTGTATGTAAATGGAGTAAAATATTCGCATGCACAACACTGGCAAACACTGTCCGAAAGCACTCAACTAATTACATGGTTTCACTCTAGTCCAGGAACCAATGCCAGAACCCCCAAATGCCAGAACCCTCCGCTATGATTCTTTAACCGCCTGCTGCTTTAGCCTAATCTGTGTTCATTAGCTGCAGTCCAGAACTTTCGGCTCTCCATCGCCATCTCTGTTTAAAACATGAAACTGCAGGTTACTTTCCATGCTTCTCTTTATGTTTGTTGATGTCAAATCGAATCCAAACCCTGCGAAATGGGACCTGACAGCTCAAATGATAAATCATTATTTAAACTTATCATTGGGAATCGGGGTAAGGTAAGGAGATCGATTTGAACACTGATCTGTCATGTACTTTCTCAGTAACTGTTTTTGGTTCGTTTAAACCCCAAAAAGTTACGTATTGTAGCTTTAAAATGTGTGTCTGAATGAGTGTGTTTGGTTTTGTGTGTATGTCTGCTTATGTCTGGACCGTCTTCTGTCACTTAGCCTGAGAGACTGAAGATGAGTCATCTGCTCTTTCTCTCTCTCTCTCTCTCTCTCTCTCTCAGTCTTGGCATGTGCTCTTCTGCACATTCTCTTGTACCCAATGCAGATGTCATGGGGTGGAGCAGCTCGGCCCAACCTGCCCCCTCAGAGCATTGTGGGTCTAAAGTTTATGAGTGAAAGGTGTTATTCTGCCAGAAATGACTCATCGTCACCAATCTCCACTCTGCATTCATTTAGTTTCAAACAGTCATCTGTTTGAACTGCACCAAATACCCCTTAAAGAGAGGGGTGTCGTTATCTGACCTCTGGCCCTTCAGCAATAAAGATGTAAGACAACAAACTGAAAGTGATGGGATGGGGAAAAGTGTCTCTGTGACAGGTGGCTGGAGAACAAGGTTGAAAAGATGAGGGGAAAGGTTTTTAGAGAACCTTTAGAGAATGTTAGCCAATATTCGGAGAACATTCCATGTTAGCTGCGGGATACATGTTATTACATTTTGATAAAAAGATTATAAAGATTATGAATATATTTTCCTTTAGAATAACATGCAACGATGAATCGTGTGTTGATTCGCATGATTATGTGATGATCTATTCTGTTCTGTTGCAGTTACTCTTCTTACAGTTCCTGTCTGTGCAAATAATGTGCTGCCCTCTGGTGGTAAAATCTCCTATTGCATGACTGATTATTTAAACCGCCGCTGCAGTTCGCATATTCTCACCTGACAGGAATGACAAATGCTTTGATTCTGAATTTAATGAGGAATGTTTGGATTGACGGGAAAGATTTGCTCACTGTGAAAACAACACATAAATCTGCTGATGTGTTCAGATGAAGCCTGACAGGTCTGTTGCCGCAGCGGGGTGGTGACAGACGTGTCGTCAACATCACTCAACACGTTTAGCATTAACATCGTTCAGCACGTTCCGCGTGAGTCAGCCACGATTCATGTCTGTGAATGAAATGAGAGGAAG
>JAZGTJ010003153.1:0-37103 GCA_036877575.1 Botia almorhae
TGGGTTCGGGCCAAATTCCGAGCTCGGAGCCCTCCCCCCGGACAGCACGCCAAATACGCATCAGTGATCATTTGTGATTGCATGTTAGTGCGAACTCGTGAAATATGGCTTATTTGATGTGATATGTAAACTTACTCAAAACTTCCTCCCTAACCCCGAAATGACTGATTTAATTAGAACATGTTGCAAAAACAGCTTGTTACAAAACCTTCATGTTGAATGAATATTGTGACGAGTCTCTCCGGGCTGATCAGCGTCACCCTGGCAACCGAGGCGCCGCAGCTGCGCCAGCTCGTCACCGGCGGACCGGCCACAGCTGGACCGCATCACCACGCGGCAATATAACGCCGCCAGCTCCGGCCCTCGCGAGATCTGGAGTAAGTTGTCGAAAGTTTTTTCTCTTCCCTTACGCAGAGAGCAGCGAGTGACCGATCCGCCGGAATTACACGCAGGGTACGGAGGTTCGCACGGGCACGGAGGTTCGCACGGGCACGGAGGTTCGCCAGCCCCACCAACCTCACCAGCCGCACCGGCTGCGACGCCCACACAACCGCACCGCATGTTTGTTCACCTATTAAACCCGCCCTCTGGGGTCTTTATTCACAGCCTGCTTTGTTGCGTGATTCTTCACCCGTGACAACTGGTGGAGAATGCAGGCATAAACCGGTGACAGAATCACCAACAAAAGTAGGCTGCACTCCACTAAACGTTTTTTTGTCTCTCTGCTCTGTTTTTTTTTTAACAGCGGAGGACAGAGCGCCTTTTCCTCGGGGACATGGGGGAAATACTACAGCGCCTTACCGAGGTGAGCGTCCGCCAGCAACAAATCGTGGAACATCTCACCACCCGTCAGAGCCGGGCAGAGGAGGAACTCGCGACCCTGCGCCACAGCGCTGACCACCATGCGCCACTGCCTGACCCCCGTGTGCAAGCCACTCGTCTGCTGCCCAAAATGTCGGCAGACAACGATGTAGAGGCGTATTTGCGGGTGTTCGAGACAACCGCGACTCGTGAGGGGTGGGCTCACGAGGACTGGGCGCAGTTGCTGGCACCCCTTCTCACCGGTGAGGCGCAGCGGGCGTACATTTCCCTACCGCCCGGCGCCGCCGAAGACTACAGCGAGGTGAGGCGGGAGATCCTCGCCCGACTGGGCCTCTCCGCCATTTGTGCAGCGCAACAGTTTCATGAATGGGAATACCACGCCCGGGTGCCAGCACGTGCCCAAGCAGCCGACCTGACCCGCATTGTGCAGCACTGGCTGCTCGAGGGGGACCCCACCGTCGCGCAGGTCGCAGAACGGGTGGTGATCGATCGCCTCCTCCGGGCCCTACCACGTTCCCACCGCCGAGCGGTCGGGATGAGGAATCCTGCCACGGTGCTCGACCTCGTGGAGGCGGTCGAACTGGCAAACACCGTCCAACACCGGGAGGGCGGGGAAAGGATGCAGCCGTTCCCCCGGAGGGTGGTCCAGGAGCGACGCATACCGGAGGGTGCCTCAGGCACGGTACGCAGGCCGACGGTTCCCTCTCCACAGGACGTGCCCATGCCCTTTGCGGGTACCCCGACGCCCCCACGGGCCAGGCTGGCGGGCTGTATCGGCCACAGGTGGGTGCCACCCGCCGCCCCGGAGGCGGACATCATGGTCGATGGGCGGCCCATGCGGGCCCTACTGGACTCGGGCAGCGCCGTCACCCTAATACAGACTCGGCTCTGCCCACCACAACCGACCACCGGGAACTTC
Organism: Botia almorhae; assembly: GCA_036877575.1. Taxonomy (NCBI): domain Eukaryota; kingdom Metazoa; phylum Chordata; class Actinopteri; order Cypriniformes; family Botiidae; genus Botia; species Botia almorhae. The sequence goes on from JAZGTJ010003153.1 coordinate 1,742, forward strand.
CTCCCCATCACCTGCGTCCACGGGGACACGCAACAGGTTCCTGCCCGCCGGGTGACCATCGCCACCGCCCACAGCGCCTGGGCGGTCGAGGCAGGCCTGCTGGAGGACCTGCCTGTCCCGGTGATCTTAGGATGGGACTGGCCGGGGCAACTGCTCGTCGCCACCACCCAACCCGCCAGCCCTCGAGGGAACCGTCAACGCCGCAGACGGCCACGAGGACCACGACCCCAGCCGGCGCTGCTGGCTTCGGACAGCGGGAGAGATGGTGAGTTTCCCTCTGATAACACTAACCCTTTTCTTGATGTTTACCAGCAGGTCACGAAGGGAGGCTCCTTTGCCAAAGAGCAGAAGGAGGACGACCGGCTCAAGCACTGCTGGACCCAGGTGCGGGCCGTCGACGGGAAGGACGTCCTCCCTCGCCCCCATCCTCTCCCGCACTTCATCGTCCAAAAAGGCCTGCTGTACTGCGTCGCACAACGAAAGGGGGGAGGAAAAGGAACTCCTCGTTGCCCCGCGGACGAAGACGGAGATCATCTTGGAGTTGGCTCACTCACATCCGATGGCAGGTCACCTAGGGGCAGCCAATACAGCACAGCGGATCCGCGACCGCTTCCACTGGCCTGGCCTGGAGGCCGATGTGAAGGGGTTCTGCCAGGCCTGCCTGACCTGCCAGATCCGGGCACCCAGGATGCCTCCGCCCAGTCCGCTCATCCCTCTTCCCATCATCGAGGTACCCTTCGAGCGCATTAGAATGGACCTCGTAGGGCCGTTGCCGAAGTCTGCCTGAGGACACGAACACATCCTCGTCATGGTCGACTATGCCACACGCTACCCGGAAGCAGTCCCCCTGCGGAAGGCCACGGCGAAAGCCATCGCCCAGGAGCTGTTTCTGCTGGCCAGCCGAGTCGGCCTACCCTCGGAGATTCTGACTGACCAGGGGACGCCATTCATGTTCTGGATTATGGCTGACCTGTGCAGGCTGCTGCGGGTGAAGCAGTTGAGGACGACAGTGTACCACCCCCAGACCGATGGCCTGGTGGAGCATTTCAACCAGACACTCAAACAGATGCTCCGCCGGGTCGCCGCGGAGGACAAGAGGGATTGGGATCTCATGGTCTGGGGATATACCGGCTTGGGAGGGCCCGGTATATCACCACCCTGGACCTGACCAAGGGGTACTGGCAAGTGCCCCTGACACCGTCGGCCAAGGCCAAAACTGCCTTCTCCTCCCCCAGCGGCCATTGGCAGTACCGGACCCTCCCCTACGGGCTCCATGGGGCCCCCGCGACATTCCAGAGGATGATGGCCATCCTCCTGCGGCCCCACCAGAGCTACGCAGCCGCCTATCTGGACGACGTGGTGGTCCACTCCGAACATCTGAAGAGGGTGCTCTCAGAGCTCCGGCGGGCCGGGCCAACCGCTAACCCCCGAAAATGTCATCTGGCGCTATCTGAGGCGAAGTACCTAGGCTACCAAGTCGGCCGGGGTATCATCCGTCCCCAGGATGTGAAGGTGGACGCCATTCACAATGCCCCGCAGCCTAGGGCGAAGACCCAGGTACGCGCCTTCCTGGGGTTGGCCGGATACTACCGGTGCTTCATTCCTGACTTCTCCTCCCTATCCGCCCCCCTGACAGACCTGACCAGGAAGGGGCAGCCCGAGAGGGTGGTCTGGAGCCCCACGCTGGAGGAGGCCTTCAGCCGGATAAAGGCCGTCCTTACCTCCTCTCCCGTCCTGCGTGCCCCAGACTTCAGCTGCCCCTTCTTGCTACAAACAGATGCCTCCAACACCGGGCTAGGGGCGGTCCTGTCCCAGGTCCAGGACGGCGAGGAGCACCCCATCACCTACGTGAGTAGGAAGCTGTCCCCAGCCGAAACCAACTATGCGGCCATCGAGAGGGAAGCCCTGGCCATCAAGTGGGCGGTCCTGGAGTTGCGGTACTACCTCTTGGGCCGCAAGTTCACTCTGGTGACCGACCACGGCCCCCTACAGTGGATGTTCCGGGCCAAGGACACGAACGCCAGAGTGACTCGATGGTTCCTCGCGCTCCAGGACTTCCATTTTGAGGTACGACACCGAGCCGGGGCGGCCAACGCCAACACCGACGGCCTATCCCGGTTTTGGACAGCTTATGCGGGGGTCTGCCCCCACCCACCCCTCGTCTCTCCCTTGTTCTCCCCTGCCATCCCGAGGACCAGGCCGACGCTTAGAGGGGGGGAAATGTGACGAGTCTCTCCGGGCTGATCAGCGTCGCCCTGGCAACTGAGGCGCCGCAGCTGCGCCAGCTGATCACCGGCGGACCGGCCACAGCTGGGCCGCATCACCACGCGGCAATATAACGCCGCCAGCTCCGGTCCTCGCGAGATCTGGAGTAAGTTGCGAGGGCCGAAAGCTAATGACTGTTTTTTCTCTTCCCTTACGCAGAGAGCAGCGAGTGACCGATCTGCCGCACGAAGGAGCGCACACGGGCACCCACTCTCACCGCAAGAAGGGACACAAAAGGCACGGAATTACACGCAGGGCACAGAGGTTCGCACGGGGCACGGAGGTTCGCCAGCCCCACCAACCTCACCAGCCGGACCAGCCGCACCGGCTGCCACGCCCACACACCCGCACCGCACGTTTGTTCACCTATTAAACCCGCCCTCCGGGGTCTTTATTTACAGCCTGCTTTGTTGCGTGATTCTTCACCCGTGACAATATGTTAACACAAGAAATCCCACATTTACATATAAATCACTGTTGGCCTACCCATTCATGGTGAAGTAATATAGATAAAGTAGGTTTGAGACTCTATGACACACCAGAAGATAAAGGTACTTAATAGTAGCAACAAATGTAGAACAGTATAGACATATAAATCAGTTTTTAGGGTTGTGCACCTTTTGGTGCCATCAGCAAATCAGCATGTCATACTTTTTTGTAAATCCAGAGTGATTTGTCAGGTTTTTTTATTGCACAAAACACATAGCTCAAATACATGTTTGTGGAACTGAAAGAAACAGTAACCATGAATGTGCAAGCCAAGCAAATTCTAGTGAGATAAATAGGAATACTAATAGAACATTTTCTACAGGTATATTATAACTTGTTTTCACTTCTAAGGGTCACAGAGAAAGAGCGAGAGAGAGAGAAAGATAGAGAGAGTGGAAAGTGAAGAGGAAAGTAGTTATGAAAAACTAAATTACTCCCACAAGAATCCTTCACTTACATTATAAGTGGACCTCAGGGAAAAACAAATATGAGTGTTTTAAGATATTGGGGATATTGCTTTTAAAGTGAGTCTGCCAAAGCTCAAACTTGTTTAATGGGCTAGTATTTCTTATTGTCTCTCTCTGTTTTTATGCACCTGTTACTGTTAAAGTGGTCTAAAATTTCACAAGGTTGGGCAATTTGACTGGCCAGAGATTCTGTTTGGACAGTAAGAGCTGAAAACAGTTGTGCTGACAGAGTTTGTTTGTTTCATGATTAATGGCACAAAGCTCAAAATCTCCTGATGGAAAGCTAAAAAAACGACTCGAGACGAGATCAGCCTTACTAATTACCTCCAATATTGTCAGTTCCACGGGTGATGGACAGTGCACATTACCTGCATCCCAGCCCTGTTTTTATTTTTTATTCTTTTTATGTTGTTTTATTTATGTTGGGTGAATTGAGCTTGGGATAAATAGGTAAATATAGATAAACCTGAGACACCTACAGCATATTGCAGCAAATAGTCTGACCACATACTTCTGTAGCGACACAGCTTTAAACACATCACAAAATGTCACAAGGTCAGCAGAAGCCTGCACTGTTTTGCTGTAATTTTAATGATAGGGTGCTTGAAACCTTCCATGTAACAGATAACAAATACGTTTAAAAGGGGGGGGGGGGGTATCAAAAAGTCAATTTTTGAAGTTCCTTTGTCTGATCAGAAAATAAATGCTTTTTCGGATTAATGGCCACACAAGTGTTCTGATTAAAAATAATATAAAATAACATTCTGATTTTTGCAACATTTTGGCAAAATTTACATTAATTGTTTACATACCAGTAGGGCTGGTCGGTATGACGGTATACATCGGAATGAAATGTGTACCGTAAAAGAATTTTTTATTCCGTGTATACCGCGAAATGTAAATAAGTGGGCGTGGCCAACTCCGTACAGAGAATGCCGACTGAGAATTGAACAGGAGCTCAGTAATGTTGAATACTTTGCAACGACAACAGATTTGTGGGCTCTGTGAGATGTTATTTGAGAAAAGTTTACAATAATAAATTCTGTCCACATCAAGCTGTGAAATGTGACATACAGTGGAATTATTGTTCATATAAAGTCATATTTTGTTTACTATATTTATAAGGTTAAAAATAAAATACAAAATAATCAAATAAGATTAAGTCCTTTTCTTTTGTTAAATATTCAAGCTTATTTATTATATAAAGCCCTTTTGTACATTTTCTGGAATAACTACCTATATAAAAAACTATATCATGAAAGATATTGTTACCGTGAAATAAAATTTCTTATACCGTGAAATAAAATTTTGGTCATACCGCCCAGCCCTACATACCAGTAACAAACTTAAAGTAATTGCAAACGTATAACTATTTTTCAATGACGTAAAAGTAGCTTAGCAGTTTTTAAGCAAGTATTTTCACGTAGAATGTTGTATGTAATGTTGCTGTTTAAGCATAAATAATATCTACAGTTACAACGCTTAAATTTCACTTCAAAAAGAGATATTCTCTTTAACCGAAATAACTTTTTAAGGACTATAGTAAACAGCTGAAAGGAACTACATCTTTCTTCTTCCTGGGTTTGTGATGATGTATTTTTCTCTGGATTTATTAACAGTACTTCTAGCTGAAATCTGTTATATTGAGGTTGCATTGTTTCTGTAGTGTAAACCAATTAGAATATTATATATATTTTTATCATAATGTAACCCAGTTAACAATTAAAGGCAATGTTAAAACTAGGGCCTGGGTAAGTATGAATATCAATTATGTGGTTTACAAATGACAAATTACCTATTTCCCTGTCACAGCAATAAAGACTGAGAAGTTTTGAGCTTGTTTTGTATGGGTTTTTATATAGATATACGAATAAACAAACAAATAATTCTAGCAAAAGCAATAAAATAGAAATGTGAAAGTAAACCTTTTGTTCTCTGAAAATTTTAAATGTAAATAAACTGTCAAATGATTTCCTTTTAAAAGAATGACACTTTTTAATTCACAAATGTTACACCTTTTGCAATGAATAACTCTGTGGTGTTAAATGAGTTCTCCAATAATTCCCAAGTGAATATAAACCAACAATCCGGATCAAAACCAAAAAAAATACTCAATATAAAACAACATTTAAGGGGGCCCACATTCACGCTCCCACTCACACACCCACCCTACGTTGCATGCCTGGTGGTTTTTGAACATGACGTCCGGCAGAACGGCGAATCGCTGTGGCATCGACTCGTATGAAGCGCTGGGTAGCTCTTCCACACAGCAACAGAGGAACTCCGGGTTTCCCTTGTTGTCCAGAGCGCTGTCTCGTTAGCGTTCTTTTTGATATTCGTTGATCCGGTTGATGCTAATTACCCGCATGTGAACGGATGCACATGTGCGAAACAATCTACGTAACCGTGCTATAAATACAGTCTTTTTTAGTCTGTACTAATAACTGAGGTGGTGTCCAACCTCGCTGTCACCTATTAAGCCTCTTCGTGATCGCGGTTACGTAACACGTCAACAAAACACAACAATTTAATAAAATAAAACACAGGCACAAAATAAAAACACTGTAAAGGCACAACATAAAATATGCATTATAATTTAAATAAACATAAAGGACAATGTAATATTTCAGTGTTTCTACCCTCATCGCGTTACAATAATATTTTAGCATTTTCGATTTCTGAGGTCAGTACATTTGTTCTATGCGTGACACCATTTGTCTGAGATCCCTGCATTGCTCAAAATAATGTGGCACTCTGCATTTGACAGTGAGGTGGTAAACAACACCCCCCTAAATCCACAGAGAAAACTAATTTCAACCAATTACAGCTACAGCGACATGCAGCCATCAACCATAGGTGAAGGATATGGGTAGCAGCTGTGTCAAATCATAGGATTAAATATTATTTAGAGTTTTTTCTTAGAAACCAGGTCACATATTAGTGCAGCTCTATCAGCAAAAGAAATATTATTTTTATAATAACTAATTATTGCCATGCCAACATCTCTTAGAATAAATTGTGATGGGTACACAAAAATGGCAGCAAATGAGAGAATTTTGTTGACAAGTGGGGGGATAACAATTACTGTTCACAGTAAATAAATATTTCTTGCTAAGTTGTGCCCTGTGCCCAAAATGCCTCATAATTCACAGGAGCCTGCAACAGTTTAGGCATAACAAATTTGGAGCTAATCAGTTTGCTTATTTCTGCCACTCATAATGAGACCCATTGCTCATGGGAATTCAAATAGTTTTCTGTAGTTTAGATTTTGCTTGGCTTGACTGAGTTGCAGTTGAGAAATGTGTAGTTCCCTTTGATTAGCATGGACAACGGGATTTAGAATACTAATGCCAATGAGGGTCTCTATGGGCTTAGTTGGGCAGCTGAAGAAGAATGGAATAAAAAAAAATTGATTACAATGTTCTGTCTGGGGTTTTGAGGTGGGAGAAAACGAGTACATCTATTATGTGGCAACAAAAAAACTAGGAGAGACAAATGTTTAATTGCCAAGCAACTTTGCGAGACTGGGCCTTAAAAGTAATGGCCAGAAAAATTATCTTCTTTAAGGGGACAGAAAACCTTGAGACTAAAGCTGTTTTCATTAGAATAAAGCTTTAGTCTCATGCCTGCCGCTTTTAAGAGTTTTTAATCTATTGTATGTGCCTGGTTTGATGCTATGGGAAATGCCTTTAGTGTGACCAGTGTCTAAATCTCTTGTCTAATTATACCAAACTAACTGGCTTCTAGCAGTGTGTCAGGTGCACCTGCGAGCATATTATCTAGAGTATATTGAGTATATCATGTCTTGCAGGCACGAGAGACCTGTGATAACTCATGGCTGGTTTAAGGAGCGATTCCTGGCTGGTCATGGCTGCAAAGTATTTGTGAGTCTGCCCTTTCTTCCTGATCTCATGCTGAGGTGGAGAGATCCTGAAAGAAGTTGTATTTCTCCTATTTTTAACCACATTCAGGCGAATTACACAAATGTGGAGTGAATATGTTGATGGGATGCTTGTGGGCAATCTTTCAGTGGGTGGAGCTTTATCCCTGCAGGTTCTGACTCTGCCAATCAGATCACTTTGAGTCTCATTGTGTTTGAATTGCAGAGCTTGTGTGACAGTGGGCCAGGGTGGTGTTGCGCTCCATACGATGGAAAAGTTCAAAGAAACGTTCTGGAAGTTCAGAATAGCAAGGACGCAGTCCTGCTCACAGGGCAGAATGCAGGAGCAGCGCAATGCTGGGAAAGAAGACAAGATGCCAAGGAGAGGTGGGCTGAGGCTTGCATGGGAGTAAAGAAATAGCCCCATCTCACCCCCTTCTTATTTTTCCTCTTTGTAGTGTTGCATAAGTACCTAACAGGCCCTAAATATAGACCAAGTGATGACTACGGTGGCCTATTTAAAGTCTTTCACCTACTCTTATGGTTCAGCAATAGCACATGCGCTTGAGCAATAAAGGCTTTGCTGATATCAAGGTTCTGTTGGTAAGTGGCCCCCATATAAGCTCTATAGAAAGTAGCTCATTACTGGCAAGCTTCCCTTGGTTTGGTGGATTGAGCCTTAATCTCAGTCCAAGTGAGAGGTGTAACGCTCCCTATTAGAGTGTTTTCATGACAGGCCTATGGCATGAGTTGGTTATACTCTGTCACTAGACTAAGACACCTGGATTTAAGCCCCACCTCGAACATTCCTAGTACCTGCCATTCCAGGTTTGTGTAGATCAGGGAAAGACCTTGTTTTTTGTTTAAACTTCCCTCGAGGATTGCTCTGGTGTCGATTATCATCATTGGTGTCCATCATCATTGTATTATAATTGGGAGGAACCATTTTTTTGGAAGGAACCATTTCCATTTCCTCCCCTTGAGGAAGAGTTTGCTTGTCAGTATTTTTTTAACTCTCCTCAAGAGTTTAGGTTTCAATCTGGGACTGCAGTTTCAAGTGGTTGAAGCTGGCTTCAATTTAATGGCTCCCCTTGAAAGACAATTCCTAAGGGTCAACTTAAAAGTCCAATACAGGCTCTCCTCTCCTATTCAAAATAATAAAGCCAACTGGAATCTGTGAAGTCATTTCTTGGTTCCTACAACAGTTCTTGTTGTTTGATGACAGCTGCAGCTCTTCAGCATGTGAATTTGATGAGGAATGTCAAACAATAATGATAGGATATCAAATTTGAAATGCATTATTAAATGCTGCTCTTCCATACTGTGTTCATCACGAGAGTGTCTTCGATCTACAGCCATAAAATAGCTGGTGCCGTTAAACCTGTGGCACATACTCACTTAGCCATGACAACCACCCATCATACTTTTAACTCATCTAATATAAATTGTTACCGGCTCACTGGTTGCATCCACAAAATGTGATTTAGACTGATCCAGCTATACTACTTAGTACAGCAATAACATACCTTCAACTGGCACAAAATATCCCTGCAATTAACAAAAATATCTGCAATTAACAAACAGAAAACATCACAATGATAATGTTTTTGTCACGAGCAGAGATCACAGAAGACCCAAATGCGAATTAACAATAATTTATTGAACAAGAATTAATTATGCAGATGAAAACTCCGGAAGACTCGTCCGTCAGAACACCGAAGACTATCGTCCAGAAACAACAGACAGCAGAATGGAAACAGGAAGCACTCTAGCCAGAAGACTGAAACAGTGAAGCCTCCGCCTGAGGGAATGGTCAGAGCCCCCCGCTGGAGAGAACGGAAACTGAAGCTGGAACCCCCACTGGAGAGACAGGTAGGTGGTAGTTAACCCAGAGTGGTTGGTTGATCGCGGAGATAGCAGAGATGGTACTGGTAGGCTGGTGGCGGCGAGCCGGTCAGAAGGACGAGGCAGTGCGGGCAGGCAGACAGGTCCGGGATGAGTGGAGACCACCAGGCCGGAGGGAGACGAGAAAGCAGGCAGATCGAACAGTGGCAGACTCCAGGACGGAGGAAAGCAGGCTGGGAAATCGGGAAGCTGGGGAAACACAAAGCACAAGACAAACAGGCAGCCGGAGCTTAACACAAGACAGGACAAACATAAACTAACTAATCTAAGCGGCAGCTCAAATACGCAGGATTCCAAGGGTGGAGATAACAGAGGAGCTGACGCGACTAAACTGTGACTAATGACTAACTGAAACATGAAATATAAACTAAACTAAACTGTGCTAACTAGGCTAATGGCTAGTAGCAAACGCAACGAACAATGGTCAGGTAACGGCTGAAAGCACGACGATCTGACAAAGACAGCACACAGCGGGGAAAACTATAAAGGGAAGACAATCAATATGAAACAGGTGAGTGTGATTACAATGACAAGACACAGCTGGGCGCGATAACAAGAGGGAGGGGTGGGGCGCTATAACAGAAGGAGGAGCACAGGGTTGTGGATTGAGCCTAAGCGTAGCCTAACCTCCACCGGACTCAGTACCTTGGAAATCTGGTATGACCCGATGAACCTGGGAGCCAGCTTTCGAGAAGGCACCCGGAGAGGAAGGTCCTTGGTAGAAAGCCACACCCATTGTCCACAAATGTACCAAGGTTGAGGAGTCCGATGACGGTTGGCGGTCGCCTTAGTGCGTCGGGACGTCCGGACCAAGACTTCCCGGGCCCTCCTCCAGGTGCGGCGGCACCGTTGGACAAAGGCCGCGGTCGACGGCACAGCAACCTCAGGTTCCTGAGCGGGAAAAAGGGGGTTGAAAACCAAGAGAACATTCAAATGGGGACATACCTGTGGCAGACACTGGTAAGGAATTATGGGCATATTCAACCCACGACAGCTGTTGGCACCAGGAATTCAGACGTTGGGACGTCAGACAGTGGAGCGTTCTTTGGAGATCCTGGTTGGCCCGTTCACATTGCCCGTTGGTCTGGGGATGAAAACCGGACAACAGACTCGATGTGGCCCCGATCTGTCGACAGAATTCCTGCCAAAAATGGGAGATGAACTGCGGTCCCCTGTCGGACACAATGTCAACCAGAAGGCCATGCAGCCGGAAAACATGGTCGACCAATAACTGTGCAGTCTCCCTGGCAGAGGGTAATTTAGGAATAGAGATGAAATGGGCCGCTTTAGAGAAGCGATCCACCACAGTCAGGATGACAGGGTTACCTGCGGACTCTGATAGGCCAGTGAGGAAATCAATGACAAGATGAGACCAAGGGCGAGACGGAACAGGAAAGGGCGCAGCAGACCAACCGACGGGGCATTAGATGTCTTATTTTGAGCGCAAATGGAACAAGCCAACACAAACTGTCTGACGTCTGACCTCATAGAGACCACCAGAATCGTTGGCGGATGGCAGCCAACGATCTCCGAATCCTTGGATGGCAAGACAGTCTGGACGAGTGAGCCCACTGGAGGACATCAGGATGAAGCGCAGCCGGCACGAAAAGACGACCCTCCGGACACCCTCCTGGCACTTCGACTCCCCTACCGGCCTGCCTCACTCGACGTTCGATCCCCCAGGAAAGAGCCCCTACCACAACCCCCTTGGAGAGGATTGCCTCGGCTGGAGAACTCTCCCTGGAGGACTCGAACACTCGAAAGAGAGCATCAGAATTGACATTCTTGGAACCGGGCCGATAGGAGAGAGAGAAGTTGAACTGGCCAAAGAAGAGTGCCCAGCGAGCCTGTCTCGAGCTCAACCTCTTGGCCGAACGGATATATTCAAGATTCTTATGATCCGTTCAAACCAAGAAGGGCTGCACTGCTCCCTCCAACCAGTGATGCCACTCCTCCAACGCTACCTTGACCGCCAACAGCTCCCGATATCGTAGTTCCGTTCGGCGGGGCTCAGCTTCTTAGATAGAAAGGCGCATGGATGGACCTTGCCGTCGGACTCTGATCTCTGGGACAGCACTGCTCCCACTCCAACTTCTGAAGCGTCCACCTCCACAATGAACTGCCATTCTGGGTCTGGAAAACAAAGGATCGGAGCAGAGGTGAATCGGGATCTTAACTCAACAAAGGTCTCCTGAGCCCGTGAATTCCACTTTAATGGTACTTTGGATGAGGTAAGAGCAGTTAGCGGAGCAGCGACCGAGCCAAAATCCCTGATGAATTGCCTATAAAAATTAGCAAACCCCATGAATCGCTGCAACGCTTTACGGGAGTCCGGAATGGGCCAATCCACTACGGCCTGTATCTTGTTAGGGTCTGGACAGATACCCTGTGCTGAGACGATATAACTCAAGAACGGAACTGAATCGGCATGGAAAACGCACTTCTCCGCCTTGACGTAAAGCTGGTTAGTTAATAGACATTTGAGAACCCTGCAAACGTGCTGGACATGGACCTGGAGAGACGGAGAAAAAATAAGAATGTCATCCAGATAGACAAAGACAAAATTATTAATCATGTCAGCCAACATGTCATTTATCAGGGCCTGGAAGACAGCCAGGGCGTTCGTAAGACCGAACGACAAGACTTGATATTCAAAATGACCCCGAGGAGTATTAAAGGCGGTCTTCCACTCATCGCCTTCCTGGATGCGAATGAGATGGTAAGTGTTGCGCAGGTCGAGTTTGGTGAAAACTCTGTAACAACTCGAAGGCTGTCGACATTAGTGGTAGGGGATACCGATTCTTAACGATGATGTCGTTTAGCCCTTGATAATCAATACAGGGTCGCAATGACCCATCCTTCTTTTTGACAAAAAAAAACCTGCACCTGCTGGAGATGAGGAGGGACGAATGAGCCCAGCCTTGAGGGATTCCGCAATGTATTTGTCCATAGCCTTTCTCTCTGGACCAGACAGTGAAAACAACCATCCTTTAGGCGGAGAAGTGCCTGGGAGGAGATCTATGGCACAGTCGTAATGACGATGAGGTGGGAGCGACGTGGCCCAGGACTTGCTAAAGACCACCCCCAAATCATGGTACTCCGCTGGAACCCCGGAAAGATCTGCTGCCTGCACCTGGTAATGAGAAGAAACAGAAACAGAGACAGCAGGAGAGGCAGCACTGAGACAAGACATGAGACAAGACGAGCTCCAACCTAAAATGGACCATCTTGACCAATCAATGTGAGGATTATGCTGGGAAAGCCAGGGCATTCCCAGTAGAATAGGAGCTTCGAGAACAGGAGTTAAAAAGAAAGCAATCTCCTCACAATGATTGCCAGAGACGGTCAGACACAAAGAGTGGTGTGGGTGATTGTAACCATTGAGCGATCTGCTAGAGACATGACTGGAAGTGGCTTGGCGAGGGGAATGGATGGGATACCCAGGTTGGCGGCAAATTGAGAATCCATGAAATTGCCCTCCGCCCCGGAGTCCACCAACGCCTTGGCACAGGAACTGGAATCCTGGAAAGAAACACAACATTCAAACAGACACAAAGACGAGGACGGAGAGACTGACACTGCCAGGCCCACCAATGCTCTCCACATCACCGGTGGACCCTGCCTTTTACCGGACAGTCCTTTACAAGATGCCCGGCTCCTCCGCAGTAGAGGCACAACCCAAGCTCAGCTCTGCAGCGACGTTCCTTTGCTGACAGTTTGATTCTTCTAAGTTGCATGGGTTCAAAGGAATCCCTGCTGCCCTCTACTGCCAGAGGGCGCGAGCCAGGCAGGGCCTCCGCCTCCGGACTGCCCAAGACACGCGCCGCATGGAGTTGTGATTTACGCTGGAGTTGTGATTCCATTCGGATCGCTTGTTGGATGGCCTCCCTCAGCAAGCGCGGCGGCTCCTGGGCAGCGATGAGGTCCTGGATGGTCTCCACCAGGCCCGCAAGGAATTGAGCGCACAGAGCCCGGTCGTTCCAGCCACAGGATGCCGCTAGAGAATCAAACTTCATGAGATAAGCTGTAACAGAGCGGTCACCCTGTGACAGCCGAACCAGTCGGGAGGCTGCCTCGTCCCCCCAGACCGACCGGTCAAACAGTTCAGTCTTGCCCGCTGAAAATCCTCCAAATTGTCACAGCAAGGCGCGCCGACCTGCCAGACTGTGGTCCCCCACTCCCCTGCCTTCCCAGTGAGGAGGATAAGGATTTTTTTGGTCTGGTCGTCCTGAAATAAGCCTGCCTGGAGCTTAAAAACCACCGCCTACTGAGACAGGAAGGCCCGGCAGGAGTTTGGATCTCCATCGTAGAGCGGTGGGTTATTTGTCCGGATATAACTGCCGAACCCTGCCGACGTGTTAGTGGGGGAAGCAACCGGTTGGCATGCCTCGGCTCCCCGCCTGAGCTCCTACACGGCCAGCCGGAGATCGGTCAGTCCCTCGACGACGCGGTTCATCTCCGTGGAGAAAGAGAAGAGCTGGGATGAGTGCTGGCCCAGAAGCGCCCCCAGCTGGGTCAGAGCAGTCCGGAGAGACTCCATATTCGCTGGGTCCATGTTGGTCAGATCGTTCTGTCGCGAGCAGAGATCACAGAAGACCCAAATGCGAATTAACAATAATTTATTAAACAAGAATTAATTATGCAGATGAAAACTCTGGAAGACTCGTCAGCCAGAACACCGAAGACTATCGTCCAGAAACAACAGACAGCAGAATGGAAACAGGAAGCACTCTAGCCAGCAGACTGGAACAGTGAAGCCTCCGCCTGAGGGAATGGTCAGAGCCCCCCGCTGGAGAGAATGGGAACTGAAGCTGGAACCCCCGCTGGAGAGACAGGTAGGTGGTAGTTAACCCAGAGTGGTTGGTTGATCTCGGAGATAGCAGAGATGGTACTGGTAGGCTGGCGGTGGAGAGCCGGTTAGAAGGACGAGGCAGTACAGGCAGGCAGACAGGTCCGCACGAGCGGAGACCACCAGGCCGGAGGGAGACGAGAGAGCAGGCAGATCGAGCAGTGGCAGACTCCAGGACGGAGGACAGCAGGCTGGGAAATCAGGAAGCTGGGGAAACACAAAGCACAAGACAAACAGGCAGCCGGAGCTTAACACAAGACTGGACAAACATAAACTAACTAATCTAAGCACCAGCTTAGGGTGGAGACAACAGAGGAGCTGACGCGACTAAACTGTGACTAATGACTAACTGGAACATGAAATATAACCTAAACTAAACTGCGCTAACTAGGCTAATGGCTAGTAGCAAACGCAACGAACAATGGTCAGGTAACGGCTGAAAGCACGATGATCTTACAAAGACAGCACACAGCGGGGAAAACTATAAAAGGAAGACAATCAATGTGAAACAGGTGAGTGTGATTACAATGACAAGACACAGCTGGGCGCGATAACAAGAGGGAGGGGTGATGCGGACACCAGAGCACATGGCGAGCTGTCAAAACACCATGTGCTCCGACAAAAAACAATACAAACCCGATTGATCAGACCGGAGTCCTGACAGTTTTATCATGAGAAAAAATAAATAAATTAGAGAGGTTTTATCTTTTAGGATGAGTCGAAGGTAATCATCGATGCAACAGGTTGATGCTCCTGATAGGTGTTATGGATATAGCGTTAAAAGTATTATAGTGACAAACATCATTTACTGTAATGGGTAATAGGGGTCGGTTTGTGTTATGTAGTTCAGGTTGGCTAATAGGTTCTGAGCAGCATATTAATTTGTGTTCATTCAGCGCAGGGATAAAGAAAACATTTCCCATGGGAATCAGAAGATTTTCCAGCAGATGATATGTTCATTGTGTGATAAAACACTGGATCAGGTTTGTTGTAAATAAGAAATCTATCTATTGCATACTTAATGCCCACCTAAAGCTGTATTTATGTTATTGCTGCGCTCAAAGTTTATTTTAAAGGGAGATATTCTCTTTATCAGAAATCACATTTTAAGAACTACAATGAACGGCTCATTTGGACTATGAGTTTCTTCCTTATGCACCACTACGGTAAAATAGGATACTTTTCAAGCAATATACTTAAAAAAGAAGCTTGTTAAATGATATGTCGTCAAAATAAAAATGACCTAATAATGTATTCACCCCCATGTCATCCAAGATGTCTGTCTTCAGTCAAAAATTCAGTCAAAAATTATAGTTCTTGAGGAAAACATTCCAGGATTTTCCCATCTAATTCAACAGGGTTCATTGTTTTGAAGGTCCAGAATAAATTTTTAATGCAGCCTTAGCTAATTGTTTTGCTACCCTTGGGATACCTATCCCAGGGCAGCTACAGATCACAGCAGCTTCAGTATGAATCAAGCATCTTAAGATGACTTCAGATGTCCTTACACTGTGTAGAGATGATGCTGATCTCTGCAAGGACTTGGTTTCATCATTTATTACAAATAAATGTGAATTTAATACATTTGGCTAATGATTGAGAATGTGAAGAATGTGAATGCTCTAAGACTTTATTTGAATAAATAAATAAATCAACCATCTTTAAATGCTTTTAAATGTGTTTACCTACTCATTAAAACTGTCAGGACGCCAGTTTGATCAGCCAGGTTTGTATTGTTTTCTGCCGGAGCACGCGGTTGTTTGACAGCTTGTCACATGCTCCGGTGTCCGCGTCAACCCCTCCCTCTCGTGGTTTCCCAGCTGTGTCTTTTCATTCATCAGCACGCTCACCTGTCAGATCGATAATTATCTCCCCTTTATATTTCCCTCATGTTTTCTGTTCTTCGTCAGACTGTCGCGGTTTATTCCTGTTTCCTGACCCTGCCAAAGTCTTGTTAAAAGAAGTCTTTGTCTGTTCCTGTGTTAGCTAGCGTTAGCTTAGTTTAGCTTCTCAGTCTTAGTCTTAGTCTAGTCACGCCAGTAATCCTCGTCTATTCCTGCTTCAGGAATTCTCAGCTCTGTCAGTCTGGTGTTCAGTTTAGTCTTTGTTGTCTTGTCCAAGCTCCAGCCCGTCCTCTCATCTTGTGTTTGTCTTGTCTTTCAGTGCCGCTGCCCACCTGTTTACCGGTCTCCATGTGGTTGCTGTCTGTCCAGGAGTCTGCAGCTCTCCAGCCTTCCTCCGGGTTTGGTCTTCGCACCGCCTCCATCACCAGCCCACACTCCTGCCATGCCTCGTCATCCCCCTGATGTCCCGCCGGCACCGGTCATCACCATCATCCGCTGCCACCGGTCACCTACCAGATCCGTCACCCAACTCACCTGAGATTCAGCTACTCACCTGCCTCATCACTGCCGTCTCCTGTCAGCGTGCTGGTGCTCCCCGGTTCATTCCCGGTGTCTCCTGTCTGTGCCTGGTTGCTCGTCCCTGCGGCCATCCATCGTTCCAGCCAGGATTGTGACTGTCATTTGTGCCTTTATTCACTATTACCTAATAAATTCCCTTCTGCTTGCATTTGGGTTTCTGTGCTCTTTCAGATTCCTGACAAAAACATGTTTATGCACTCCCATATTAAGGCCACAATTATTATTCAATCCACGTTTCTCCAAAACTGCCTATTTAATATTTAGCAGGTTCTCCATTCCCTCTTACCTAAAGCTCTCAGTTGGTTCAATATTTACATTTGACAAATGCAATATCTTGGATTAAATGATGACAGCTTTACTCCTCTGCTATAGTAATTAGCCCCTTTGAGAATCCCTTGCAAGCTGGTTCAGAAAACACCTGATCATGCTTCAGGTATGAAATAAATCCAAACACTGAATCTGTGACAGCAATTGAAAGCAGATTTGCAGTTTGCATTGATTCTTAGGAGGAAAGTTAGACAGTCTGATAAATGAATTAAATAACATTGTAATCCTGGCATTGTTTGATAAGATTTGCCGTTTTCTTGGAGCTTCAATTGATACATTTAAGACTTGGTGGTATTTTGTACCCTTTTTTCGAAGAAACTGCTGACAATATGATCTGTGACTCCCCAGACTGAATGACTCTAAGATTAATGTTCTTGATGCAACAGCATGAAACAGCTCAAGCATTGCACAGGACTAATGAATAAATTAAAAACCACACTGTAAAGGGAATAGGTAAATAACAATTTTGCCTTTTTTTAAACCTCAATAAATAAAAAATAAATAAGTAAACATTAACAGATTTCCACAGATACACAAATAAAAAAACATTTGAAAAAAACATTCCAAACATTGATACATTTAATTTGTAGAAAGATCAATGGCCCAAGCTTTCATTTCAAATGATTTCAGATTGCCAGAACGGGGCAATTTCATTAGAGCCAACTAGTATCGTCTCAGAAATATAATTCATTTTTGGGTAAACAGATCAAAATCCACAGAATTTGCCAATTCCCATGTTTGTCTGAAACTCAGGATTGAAAAGCCTAGATTCAAGCCAGTAACCTCCCTTTGCATTCGTGAGCCCACAGATGAGCTGATAGAGATCAAAGGGTATTGAAGGCTAAGATGTTTGTATTGTATGCAGGGCGTCTGCCGTTTGTCCAGTACCGTAGGGGTTAAACATGGTCTTCTGATTGGTCCCTTTGATTGTCTTAGGCTGGTATCAGTCACATGGTCAAGGTAAAGATAAAAATGGAAATGCAAAAGATGCTCTCTCCTATTTTCCTTTGTCCTTATAGCCTCCTTATATTTGGCTTTAATGCTCCTTATTTTGCACTAGCACTGCAGCCAGTTTTGGTACATGTGCAAAATCATGATGTTAAACGCAATCCGTCATGGAACAGTGACGTTATAGCCAAGGCGAATCAGATATGTGTGTTTATACATACAAATTCCGATCTGTGTCAGATGTGAGTAAAAAAAATCAGATTTTTTGTGCCAGTATAAAAGCAGCCTAGATGTCTTTTTAGACAAAGTTATAACCTATAGACACATTTGTTTTAATTAATTTATAGCCTCTATGAACCACATTCCGATGACATCACAGTCGGAGGATGTTTAGGTCAAGTTTTCAGTGTGTGACACAAATGCTTCAACTAGTTGAACAAAGAACATTCTTATTAACGCTAGCACTATGAAACGCAGCATCTTGTTCCAGCTTTTTCAGGGAACAGGGTTATGGTCAAGTAACCCAAGATGTTTTCCAAACTTAACTACTTAACTAACATGCCCCACTGCACAAGAATAGCTGTAGATGGTAGACAGACAACTAGTCTTGTTGAGAAGACGTTAGCTGCATTTACATGGACCCTAATAATCCGATCATAATAGGACTAGAAGCACAATCAGATTAAAAAAGATTCAGAATCAGATTGAAAATGAATCTAGAAAACTCTGTGCATGTGCAATGACGAACAATTTGCATAATTACGTATGGCGCACGGCTGTTGTTGTCAGATGGCAATGCAAAACTGGACGGTTAAAAAAAACAACGATGTTGCACAGTGTTAAACACAATTTATTAAATGTAAATTGTGCTCTGAAAAAAATTAAAAAGCAGCACTGGCAATAGAGTGGCTGCTAGTATGATATGACGGGAAACGTGTATTTGTGTACTGTGTGCATGGCAAAAGATCAAATCCGATTCTAAGCATGTAAACGTGCACATCAACCCGAATTTATTTAGCGTTCATGTAAACATTGCGCTCGTATTTATCAATCTGATTAATTTCAATCCGATTGAAACAAAAAGTGTCCATGTAAACGCAGCTAATGTCTTCCTGCCATCTTAAAGCTTACCCTTATAGAAAGAGGACCCTCAAGCAGAAAGTTATGAAAGATTTGCACAGATTATATATCTTAGCTTCACATCTGGATTAATAATTATGACAAAACTGGAACATGGTTGAAATCTTCCATATTAGTGCATTATGATTTGCACTGCAGTGGTCTTTGATGATAATTATAGATGCTATCAAACATTAAGAATATATTATTTATTTCTGTACCCATGTGGTTGCTTTGTTATTGTGCTGATTGAAAAGGAGACATCACAGTGTTTCTTTCTGACAGATGGTTTTTAGGCTCTGATGGGTTACATCAAAAAACCATGTTCTTGTCTAAGTCTTCAGATGCATGAGGCACAATGGTGTCTATTTCTGGACTAAATAATAAAATGTTAAGCTCAATAGTCTACAATTCAGAGATGATTATAGGAATTATGTCAGTTTAGATATAAGCTGATATGAATTCTGTTGTTACCTAAACCACCTGTTTTTGGGAGTTTTGAGAAAATCCCAATGTTTGTTTATTCATGTAATGGAAGTGAAATGTAAGTATGTATTTCTGAAGAAATGTACATTTATATTATTTCCCCACCACTCTTTCAACACAAATACATGCTTATAGGCAAGGCATACAACCAAACAGCTGGATATTTTAAAACACCAAAATGCAAAACAATGAAGATATTCTTTTGTCAGTGTAGAAGGATGAAACATAATTAATATATGCAGAAATGTAGTCATTCATAGTAACTCTTAAAGCACTTAAACAGATAAGGCGATATGTATTACATACTACTATTTTTGTAGTGTGTACTATGAAGGCAATTAATTATGCCCATTGACCCATACCGGTACCATCAGAGCAATTCAAAGAAGCACAGTAAAGTTTTTGGCAGTCTACATCAGCACAGTCAACCTGCTTTTATAGACAACGTGCCTGTAACGGAGTCGGACTCCCGCGCTATGCGAGGACTTTTATTATGAAGTATAGTTTTCTGTCTCCTGTGTGTTCTGTGTTCACTTCCGGTTTGTGTTAATCATCATCACCTGTTCATCTGTGATTAGTTGTGTATTTAAGTTCTGGGTTTTTGTATGTTCGGGTGTGGGTTATTGTTTGGTGTTTGGTGTTTATTCCGTAGTTTCTGTATATTGATTATTCCTCTCGTGTTCTCCCAGTTTCTTGGATTATTGGACTGTGTATTTGGACTACGATTTTGGATTACCCTTTTGGATTCTATTGCCCTGGACCTGTTTTATGTTTGTTGCGGTTTGTTTTATGTTTCACTGCTGTTTGCACTTGTCGTCACCCCATTCATCTATACGGTTAGTGTTTGTGTCTTGTGTGCATTTATTTCTTAAAATACTGTTTACCGCTTAGTTCCGTGTCCCGTTTATTTTTATCACAAACACAACTGGCCCCACCGTAACAGAATAACCCACCGCACAGACGACAGCACAGCTGCTTTTTTTGTTTTTTCTGTTTTTTTGGATTTTGTTTTTTGAATTATGGCTTCTTGGCCATGTCAGAATGGGAGATCAATGGATTGTTATGTTCAGGATTTTTTAAATGAGATCTATGATTTACCTATGGAGGACAATGCAATCATGACAATCTTTAGATTTGGTTTGGACCCGGCCTACAAAAACTTAGTCCCCATGCCTAATTTTACTTGGACAATTAAGGAATATGTCAATTTCACCCTGCGGATGGCCGGGTCGAACCTCCAATTGGGAAAGGCGGAAGCCGAGCCTAGGGCCCCAATGGTGGAGATTATTTGCAGTGGAGCAATACCATCGTCACTCCACAAGACGCAGCAGCAGCCAGGGCCTACCGTGGTCTCTCAGTCGGAGCCCGAGGTGACAGAGGGATGGATCGCCCCGGAGCCATAGCTGGAGAGGCCCATTCAGGGGTGCGAGCCGGCTGCAGCCATGGAGGATGTGGGCCTTCCTGGAAGCTGTGGCGGTGGAGCTCGCCGACCTGAGAGCTAGCCTGTCTGGGTCTCCATTGGGTATGGGGTCGACCGCATCTCAAGCCTGCGTTTCGGCTGCAGCAACTGCCAAACAAGTCTGCGTTCCAACGGCGGCGACCACCTCTTAAGTCTCTGTCCAGGCGGCGGCCGCCGCCTCTCAAACCAGTCAAGTCTCTGTCCAGGTGGCGGCGTCCGCTTCTCAAACCAGTCAAGTCTCTGTCCAGGCGGCGACGTCCACCTCTCAAGTCAATCCAGTTCCTGTCTAGGCGGCGGCATCCGCTCCTCAAGTCAGTCAAGTCTCTGCCCAGGTGGTGGCATCCGCTGCTCTAATCAGTCAAGTTCCTGTCCAGGCGGTGACGTCCGTCTTTCAAGTCTGTATCCCGACGGCGACGTCTGTCTCTCAGGTCTGTGTTCGGTGGGGGGTTCCGTTGTCCAAGCACCTGTCCCGGCGGCAGCATCCGCCATGCAAGAGCCTGTTCAGCGACGACGCTCGACTCCCCAGAATCTGCCCAGGCAACGGTGCTCGCCTCCCCAGAATCTGCCCTATACTGTACTGACTTCTTGTACACTTCTTGCAATGTCTATTTAATGCTTTCATCTGCTGCAATGATGTAATGTCTTTGAATTCGCTTCATTTGAGGGCTGATCTGGGCAAATGCTAATTAAAATGTCATTAATTCAATTAATTGGCATATTATGTGATTAATTTGAATACAGTCTTTAATTAATTGGCAGACCTAATTTTTTATACAAAAGTTAATTAAAAATGCAAAATAACCGTATTTCCAGAATGATAAATTATTGCATGTGACATGCAATGTAATGTGACACAAGTGTTTTAATTAATTGGCACATCATGTAATTAATTTGAATACAATTTTTAAATGGCAGACCAAAGTTTTTATACAAAGCTTAATTAAAAATGCAAAATAACTGTATTTCCACAACTATTTAATGCATGTGACATGCAACATAATGTGACACCAGTGTTTTAAACTCTATTTCTTTCTTTCTCTCTCCCTGTCTCTCTCTCTCATATACATAGAAAAAAAAAATATATATATATACTTTTTAAATATACATTTACAGTATAATGCACAGTATTTAGTAAGTAGTAACTTAGTAGTACATTCCAAATGCTTCGTGAAATACTCTCATGTGCTTATTATCAATTGATATTGATAACTCATGAGTTATTGTGGATGAATCACACTGAATATTAAAGTGACTGAAACAGATTAAAACATTAACATAATGCCCATTAGAATACTGACGACAAAATATAGATATCTTAATAACCTCTGAGACATGATCTAATGATACAGAGAAGAAAAATGCAGTATTAGGATAGAGGGAGCAAAAGAGATATTTGTTTGCTACGGATATTAAGATATGCCACAGAGATTCTAACTGATCTAAACATTTGTTACTAAGCTAGAGAGACAACTTGATAGTTTGATGCTTACATAAAACCCATCCACAATAGAGTAATAAAACAGATACTACTACAACATAAGGCACTACTTACAAAAAAAGTACTGCAGTATTGACTTAGTAAATCAGTGAACCAGCCTTAAAATGGATTTCACCAAGATAATGGGCCAATTTATCTATAGCATCTCTTTTCCCTGAGGACAGCATCCTCTGAACATGTCGTCAGAGAAAAAATAACTTTCCTCATGACACCGAAATAGACAAGATTTTTCACACACTCTATGTACTACAACTCATCAGGGCTGTTTCTGCCTCAAGAGAGATATAAGTGCTAACTGTCTTGTGAACAAACCATGCTTATACTGTTCCTTAGGGTGGTGGATAAGAATGCCATGTAATGCAGTCCTACTATTCTGCTCCAGACCTCTGAGATACAACATGATAACCATTATCGCAATTTAACACAAGTTATCCTAGCATGCAGAAATGAGTAAGGTAATCTGGGCCATAAAAACTTTGATGTGTACTTTTCTTGATCATTTTTCCTTGGTTTCCTTGTCTTAGATAAATGTGTCCTAATCTTACCTCATTGTACTTTTGTTGTAAAATGATTACGGTCTCATTTAAAGTTACTACAATAAATGATATGAATGCACCCTACATACTATGTGTCACAAAAGTGTTGTGGTTGTAAATAGGCAGGCTAGTGCCGTACTAACCCAAACGAATCCACTCTAACCAGAAAATCAGTCAACATTCCTGGTTAAAAATAAAATAAGCACATAGATCCCTGTTTAAAACACTCTGTTACCTAACTCTGATTCAAAATATAAAGCTTACATTAATGATTTTTAATTTCAGCTGACGGGTACAATTTTGAAGGCATACAAAAAAGTAAAGTAACCTGCAATTTTATGGTTCAAACCATATGGTGACAGAGAAGCAGAAGTTTCGGATTGCAGCTTTAAATTTAGATTTTAACTTTTCCTCTAATTTACATTTAGGCATTTGGCAGACGCTTTTATCCAAAGTGACTTACATTGCATTATACTAGACATTGATCACTATACATTGAGTATGTGCAATCCCTGGGATCGAACCCATAACCTTGGCATTGTTAACGCCATGCTCTAACCACTGAGCTACAGGAAAGCAGGTTTTTTATTATTAAAAATAATTTATAATTTAATATAATTTATTATTGTTTTTTATTATAATATATATGTATTAATATATGTATTATAGTCTAGAAGGAGTACAGACAGGAACCTTGAAGGAATGATTTACCCAAAAAAGTCATTATTTACTCGCTCATTTTTCCTTGGAACACACATACACAAACTAAAGAATCTCTGTGGCCTTTACTCTGTGGCCTCTTAAATCTTTCCTGTTATGGAGGAGGTTCCCGCTCCACCTCCTGCTGGTCACCAGCGGGAACCATTGTTTGCTGCCTGCCACGACCCTTGCCTGTCTTTATGTTTTACCCCAGTCTTGCCTACAGTGCTCTGTTTGCTGGTTTTTGACTAGTGCCTGTTTTTGTATTGTGTTTGTAAAAAAATACTGCATATGCATCCCGCCGCTTCCGCGTCTTCGTCACATTTCCCTACCTATGGTGCAGGTTTAATGTAATGGCATTTTGATGTGAGACACTTGAGTGTTAACTAATGACATTCAGACTGAACTGTATGTTAAAGGAGATAACTGTATTAATTTCAAAGATGATAACTGAATGCTAATGAATTAAAGATGTAACATTTCAGATTTCTAACACACTGTAGTCAGTTTCAGTTAGGTCTTACCTCAGACCTTCTTCACTTCTCTCTGGTGTCTCACTGTTCGTTCTGACGTACAGTTGCCAGTTGTCAAAACAGTTTGTAGATATAAGGGCAAACCAATAGGCTAGCCTAGAGGACAGACTGTAATCGTCCAAACCACAAGCACTGAGCATAGGAGCTTTAATTTAATTTAAAGCACAATATCATCAATTAAAGCACTCATCACATCTCCAGGCTATTCCTCTGTGTGTCTGATAAATCCCCCTGCTTTGTGATATGTCACATTTCTAGGAAAAGGTGTGACCCTTTCAATAATTTCACCACTTGGATTGTTCATTCCTGTGGTGCAAGCGTCACTCTTAGTACTCCTCCTGGCAAAATAGTCAGTGAGCGCAGTGGGAAAGCTTTTTGTATTCTGTGCACACAGTTTGAATCATAGGCACTGAGAAACCACATACAAAAAACAAATACATTACCTGTAGGGCTACACCTGTGCTTGTATGCAAAGAGTGATGGCTTTGTCATATAAGTGTTTTGTTTGTGGTGTACATTTAGTGCTGTTTGAACAACTGGACCACATGCATACATAATCATGGACTTGGTCTGTGTCATGTTAGTCTGTGTCTTGGTTCTTGATCTGGGCCTCATCTTATGGTGTCAGACAAAATCACAGTCTATTTCTAACATGCTAAAGATGAAAATTACTTCTATCATGGGTTGACAGTGATCATTACAGAGGATTAGAAAAGAATGCAGTCACTCTGAACAACTTGTCTTTCCTCATTAAACAATGAGGAGTTCCACTCAGTTTCTACCACTATGTATTTAATGACATGAGTTGTTTTGCTAGATGTAAGCAGAATATTGCATGTGAATTACTCAGCAAAGTATGTACTGTGTTGGTTAGAGAATAGAAGCACCCAAGAGAAACTATGATGGAAACTAACAGACTCTCTATGGATTTTCCGAACACATCTCTCACAACACTGTAAATAAATATCCCTGAATAAAAAATATACTAACGCTAACATGAAAGGTCTGTGGACTTTATAAGAGAGGATTACAGATTATGTGCTGTCCTGCTGTGTATTTGTGAAGTCTGCTGGAATGTGTGCCCACTGGAGATAGCATGAATCAGATGCCCAATGGGTCAAAATAGCCCATACCATCAACATCAAAATTTAAACCAGAAAACACACTGAACTGAGGGTTACAGATCACTGTGGTAATGCGTTTGACCTTACTTGCTTTGGCGACCACTTAGTAACCTCCCAGGGATGCGGAGATACCCTGCAGCGAAGCACAGATGCAGACACGCCGTGAGGAGCAATGTAAAACAGTGTAACAGTACAGTGAAACAGTATGTTCAAATGAGGCCCCAAAAATCCTTGTTAGTTTATGTGATTTGTTTTAGTAGAATAAAAAAAGACATATCATCTCTATTTAATCTGATAGGTCATCCAAAAGTTCTGCATCTCACCAGGTTTCTTCAGGCTTCAAAACTTTCACAATCACTGTTCACACATTGCAAGTTTAATACAATACCAACTAACCATACAGGAAGTGTAAACCATTAAACCATTGCTTGGTTTAAAATTAGTCAAACCGATGTGCCCATTTCAGTGCTTTAATTGACAGTGAGAGGGCAGTCCTTCATTGCTTTTCAGGAAAAATCAGGAGAAATTAGCATTTACATTGATTGGAGGCTGTTTACACATGTATTTAGTACTGGCCACCTGTAATTGCACCAAAACTGCATCTTAATACCAGGTTTTAACTGGGTCTTTAGTAAATTTGGGAAATGTGTGTCTTTCTATGGCATGCACAATTGTTTTTTTGCACCTCCAAAAAGCTGCTCCATATATGAACCATCAGACCTGCACTTTATAAAGCATGTTGTGGCCGCCAGGACCCCGGGATGCTGACAAAGCCACCTGCAAGAGTGAAATTATAGCTGCCTGAAATTATAGACCCTCTACTGTTAGGACTCTTATTATGACATGTTGTTTTCTGTTTCCTGTGTCATCTGTGTTCACTTCCGTTTGTGTTAATCCTCATCACCTGTTCATCTATGATTAGTTTGTTTATTTAAGTTCTGTGTTTTGTATGTTTCAGTGTTGGTGTTTGGCGTTGTTTAGGTGGTTTTGGTATATTGATTATTTCTCTTGTGTGTCCCCGATTTATTGGATTTTTGGACTTTGTATTATTGGATTTTGAGTTGGGATTACCCCTGTTTGGATTATTTTGCCCTGGACCTGTCTTATATGTTCATTGTGGTTTGTTTTATGTTTTACTGCTGTTTTGCACTTGTCGTCACCTTGTTATTTTTACGGTTAGTGTTTGTGTTGTTTTTGTGTTCATTATTTCATTAAATAGCGTTTATTGTTTAGTTTTATATCACAACCTACATAGTATTATTAATACATCATTGGTGTTGGGATATGTCCCAAAACCTTACAAACTGGCTGTTATCAGACCCTTTATTAAAAAAGTACAGCTTGATCCCAGGGAACTAGTAAACTACAGACCCATCTCAAATTTACCTTTTATCTCAAAAATACTGCAAAAAGGTGGTGTCTTCACAGATATGCTCTTTTCTGAAAAGAAATGCTATCTGTGAGAATTTCCAGTCAGGATTCAGGCCATATCATAGTACAGAAACTGCTCTCATCAGAGTTACTAATGATCTGCTTTTGTCAGCCAATCGTTGCTGCATCTCTCTTCTAGTATTACTTGACCTTAGCGCAACCTTTGACACTATTGACCACAGCATTCTACTAAATAGGCTTAAAAACTATGTTGGCATAAATGGAACTGCACTGGCATGGTTTAAATCATGTTTATCTGACCGATTCCAGTTTGTTGCTGTGAGTGAAAAGGTCTCGTACCGATCACAAGTCCAATATGGAGTACCGCAGGGCTCAGTTCTTGGGACCCAACTTTTCACCTTATACATGCTACCTATGGGAGCAATTATTAAGAAAAATGGAATTAATTTTCTATTATGTTGATGATACACAGCTAAACATTTCTTCTAGGCCCAATGAGACTTATATATTCACTAAACTAACAGATTGCATAGTCGATATCAAAACTTGGATGACTAGCAACAACCTGCTATTAAATTCAGATAAAACAGAAGTTTTACTTATTGGAAAAAAAACCTCCACACGGAGCAACATAGAACATTGCTCTCGAAGTCAGACACTGAAAAATTAATTCATGCATTCATGACATTAAGACTCCATTATTACAACGCCCTACTTGGTGGCTGCCCTGCAAGATTAATCCAAAAACTCCAGATGGTTCAGAATGCAGCAGCCAGAGTTCTCACGAGAACGAACAGATATGACCATATAAGCCCAGTTTTGTCAACTCTACACTGGCTGTCTATCAAGCATTGTATAAATTTTTAAATCCTGCTTATTACCTACAAGGTCCTGAATGGTTTAGCTCCTCAATACTAAAGCGAGCTCCTCTCCTATTATAGTCCTTTACGTTTACTGCAATCTGAAAATTCTGGCCAACTGTTAGTACCCAGAATTTCAAAAACAAGTGCTGGTGGTAGATCCTTCTTGTATTTAGCACCCAAACTTTGGAATAGTCTTCTCAGTGTTGTCCAGGAGGCAGATACACTCTGTCATTTTAAATCTAGACTAAAGACCCACCTCTTTAATCTTGCCTACACATAGTCATATAGATTTATTACTCAAATACCCTATGGGATTATTAGGCTGCATTAATTAGGTAAACCGGAACAGGGACACTTCCCACAAGAACAGATGTATTGGCTCCACACTAATTCTGTCTGTCTTACATTCCCCAAGGTCCTGTAGTCAGCTGGATCCAAACTCTGAGACCAGATGGTGGGGGACTGGATGAAATGACCCTGAGACAGATCATCAGGATTTGATAGACTTCATTAGCAAACCTATCTGTATTTACATGACAACTTTTAGCTTTATTTTGTTCCCTGCTTAGTCACAGCAGTGTGATGTCATGGCTGTGTAGAGGGTCGAAATCATAAATGGGTAATGTGTAAATATAGAAACAAAACAAAACAAGAAAAATGTCCCTGAGGCAGATCATCAGGATTTGACAGACTTCATTAGCAAACCTATCGGTATTTACATGACAACTTTTAGCTTTATTTTGTTCCCTGCTTAGTCACAGCAATGTGATGTCATGGCTGTGTAGAGGGTCAAAATCATAAATGTGTAATGTGTAAATATAGAAACAAAACAAAACAAGAAAAAATTACCCCCCCCTCCCCCCAAAACAAGTTAAAAGAGAAACAAGGTTACATGATATATTGTTCAATTCAGTATTGACTCTAATGTATTTTTGGGCTAACACTGAAAATGTCATTATTTGTGCTTCCTGTAGAGGGCGCTTAGCGCTTTTGCGATGTTAAACTGCGCAGCTCGGGTCAGAGTTTATTAAACATCGCCAGAGCTCGCAGCATATTCATGTGTCTCTTACTTTTCTACAGGTGAGGAAAAATATGGTTTGTTAACCACTTAAAATTACATTAAATGAGTCATGATGGTTTCGTTATATATGAGGGTGCAGATAAATGCAATTTGTTTCGATGAGCTGGTTATTTTGTGCGATTTTGTTGAGTCAGTAATTAACTTGTGTAATCTGTGAATAAATATGCAAAGAAACAGCGAAAGATAAGCAAGCATGTACACAAAATGAGTTCATATATGTGTGTTTGAAGAGTTTTACATGTGAATTGTAAGTACATAAGGAAATGTATGTGAGTTTAATGCGTGTTTCCTATTGGAGTTAACATTAGTTGAGTCAGAGCCAAAATGGCGTCGTCCGTGTGAAATGCAATATGAAATAAAATGGCAGACCTGGTTAAGGAGAAGTAAACAGTGAATTTCATGTTTTGTTTACAATTACGTAAACTGAATATGGGAGTAAACGAAGGGAAACATTTGTGAATGTGATGTGATTGTTTACAGTTATACAGTATTTAGAATACCTGATATAATGTATTGTTCACGTACACATGCCATTGGATTACAGAAATACATGGACTTTCAAATACATTAAGTATATATTGAGTTCATTTGAAGTTTATTCTTTACAATTTTGTGATTAACTGTGTTCTTTTTCTTCACAGTGAATGTGCAATTCATGTTACTGTTTTATGCTGAAACAACATTGCCAGAGCTCACAACATATTCATGTTCATATTCATTCTATTTACCCTTCGGGTCTCTTTAGCCTAACCGGTTAATTGCTGCAATTAGTAATATTATGGTTTATGTTGGCACGACATATTATCAAATATGATTGGAACCATCAGTTTTCCATCAATAATTAGCTATAACTCAAAATCAACTCTGTTCGTATCTAAAACAGTTACAAATTGCAGCTTTAACATGCCAGAGGAGAACTGGCCCTCCTGGTTGAGCCTGGCTATTCCCAAGGTTTTTTCTCCATCTATACATCATTGGAGTTTTGGTTCCTTGCCACTGTCGCCATGTTGGCTTGCTTGCTGGGAGACTGTTGACGTCTAACTTAGCCTAAGGCTTTGTAAATTGTAAACGTCTAATATTTTATTGTATATATTTTATGTATGTATGTATGTATGCTACTTTTGCATGTTATGTAGTTCATGGTACTATTGCAAATCCTTATACCCCTGCCCCATAAGATGTTGTCTATTATATGCCGTCACTATATCCCTATGCCCTATGTCCCTATGCAAGATATGCTGGAACGCATATCTTGCTCAACAATTTTGTGGTTTTATCGGTTCAGCCTTATTCGTAAACATACTATAAACCTAGTATACCTAATTAGTCCTTTACATCCCACACATATTATTTGCAATAATACCATTAACATGTCCGACATTTGTTCTGTGTTTTTATTATTATTCTTTGTTTCTCCATGTGAAGCTGCTTCGAAGCAATGTAACATTGTAAAAAGCGCTATATAAATAAAATTGAATTGAATTAAATAATCTTACAGCCTCTGATTTTAAATCGTTTTTTCATATAACACAAATTGGGAATATATGTCTAAAGTCTTAGTCAGACGGTACCAGTTTTTGTTCAGGAGGGTAAGTTTGTGCTTAACAGATGTACTGAAGCTAACAAATCAGTTTCATTTTTAAGTTGGCAACAACAAATTACATATATTTTTTAGCTAGTTTGGGAGACCTCAGAGGAATTGAATCTGGTACAGACAGAAATGTGTACCAGTAAAATTTTACTGGTACATAATCGGTATACTGGTTTACAAAATAAATCTAAATTGTGCTTACACTACACTGCATCCTCCACCACAAATATCCCTAGTTATTCAAATACTCTCATTTTCAAGGAAAACCTTAAAACAGAACATATTTCCAATGAATCAGGGCTTAAGTGCTTTTGAACAAAACAATTTATACAACAAATCATCTCATAGAGCGAGGAAACAACAGAACAAGCAAAAGCCCAACATAGTGACACGCTTAAACACTTTCCAAATTAAATGCATTGTCTTCATGCATTGTTCTGACAACAACTCCATGTTCCTCAAAACAGGAAGCTTTTGGCCCAGACGGCTTGAAGATCCGTCTTCTTCAGAGGGAAGATTGATGCCTGTGTGCACATCACTGACCTTTTCAATTCTTTTACAGCTTATTCTCAAACTTCAGCTCAGGCTACTTAGTCTCTCTCTGTCTCAGCACCCTCTCTTTGTTCTCTCACAGCTGAAGGTGTAAGGAACTTGTCCATGATTGCCGGAAGACTAACCACAATCTCCTACTGCAGCACAAAAGCTTCTTCCTACCACTTATGACAGAACACAGCTCCTCTTGCACTTCACACTTCATTACCTTCAGTAATATTATGGCACAATGATGTATGGATCTACTCAAATGCATGTAGCTAGCTTTTGGCAGAATCATCTTGAAAACTTATAATAAACTAGAATTAAAGTTCACAAACAACTATTTTTGTCTTTTGCTTTATTTGTTACCTCAAATTGATTGCTAATGAATTGCTTTAAATATTTATGATATTTATAAAAATCTTGTTTGCTCACTCCATTTTCTTTCAGTGCCAGGGGTGTGGTCTGGGTCGGCCCTAGCCACTTCTAAAATTTGATGGCATGCCGAGGTATCCCCTCAAAATTCCAAACTATGATAGGCTCCCCAGTAAATGGAAGGACAATGTACTTAAATAATCTATTTGTAATTGTTAGGAAGTTTTGAACTCTAACATTGCCACACTTGCTATAGTACATTACACTTCTAAGGTCAAAGATAAAAAAAAACAGATATAATCCTTTTAATTTAACAGACATGGGAAGAGGTGTACTTTCTGGCAAAACTTCACAATTTGTGTCAACACTGTACATTGTTTTAGGCAGCAGAAAAGCACTCAACACGCAGAGGTTAAGTGATGTACAAACAAGGTTGTTTCCTTTAAACACTATATGATGCTGTTCTTAAACTGTTCTTGAAGTGTTCTTTAATTTTTTTGACTGTGATATAGCATTGTATGCTTATGGTTCAAGAAATGTCATGCAATTACCAAACATAGCCATCTTACACATACTGTATGTGTAGATTAACAGTAAAAGTTTTTTGCAAAAAGTTAAAACTACATTGCAGTACATTAGGTCATAAGTTAATATTGCTCCTGACCAGACAAGAGGGTTTCATGGAAATGTGATAAATAACATTTATATACATTTAGACATTTACACTTACTTCCAATGGACTGGCATGAGGCTCTAAATTACTTTTTAATATCAAAGTGGGAGAGCGGTGGAGCAATTGTTCTGATGACTGAACATTATAGACTGAACGAAGCCAGTCTTTAAATCGCTCAAGCTGATACTGCTGTACACAGGGGACAGCCGTCAGTGAAGTGAACTAGATGTGTTACTAATAAAATGTGATACTGTACATTGTTCGCTGCTGGTTTGAGGCAGTTTAGGCTTATCATTAATTTTTAGGTTCAGTGAACTGACGTATTCCAGAGAAGTAAAAAGGAAAAGCTGAGAAATTAAAGAGACGCACACACACTTTTCCCCTGGCTATTATAAAAACATTTGATTATACTGATATTTTGGCAGTATTTTATTGTACTTATATATTAGTATATTTTTACTACCAGTCTGACCTGCATTATAAATTACAGTAAATACAAATATTTTCATACATGTAAAATATTGATGCTTTTATTAGTTGGATATGAAGAACCTGAGATTTCATCAAGGCCTGATATCTTTATGGCAGTAAAAAGCTGGAGAATTAGCCAGATGTAGTTTAACTTTTGTTATAATTAGAAATGTATCTAATGAAAAGACATTTTTAAAGGAGTCACAACTGTCACAATTAAGTGATACAGAGTAGCTTTTTATGTCAATGGTTTCCATGTTTGCTTTGTTTGTCTAAATTTTCTGTGAGTAGGACAATATTTTGTCAGTCACATGGGTTGTTGTAGCGAAGACGCGGAGCTGTGAGGATCCATCT
Organism: Botia almorhae; assembly: GCA_036877575.1. NCBI lineage: Eukaryota > Metazoa > Chordata > Actinopteri > Cypriniformes > Botiidae > Botia > Botia almorhae. Next base: position 34,083 of record JAZGTJ010003153.1, read on the forward strand.
GCAGCACTTTTATTTGTGTCAAGTAACAGGCAAGGGTCAAAACCAGCAAACAGTAATATAAGAGACTAGACAAAGACATAATCATTATAACAGGCATGGGTCGAGGTAGGCAGCAAACAATCATCAGCGTTTAACAGGCACAGTTCAGGACAGGTGGCAAACAATCAGAAACGTAATCCAAAAGCAGAGTCAAAAGGGCAGGCAGCGAACAATCAAAAACCATAAACAATCCAAAAACGTAACCAGGCAAACAACAAGAACGCTCTGAAATGCATGCGAAAGGCAATACAAGACATCGCAATGTCGCAAATCTTAGCGATTCAGCGTTTAAATAGGCCCGTTGATGAGAAACAGGTGAAAAAAAGAAAGTAATCATCAAAGGTACGTGGGCTCATGGGAATTGTAGTCGGAATTGGTTCAGTATTCTGGCGAGGGTTCCCTCTGGTGACGCAGAGGAGGAGTAGTGGGAGCCTCCTCCGTAACAGGTTGCATTTTCATGGTGTCGTGTCAGAATAACTATAGTAAATAAAACAAAACTAAAATTATAGTTGCATTGGAATGAAGGGTGTGTGTTGCTTGTTTTTCTGGTCCCTTGTCTAATGTTTTGTTTTATTAATTGTGTATATGATATGTATCATATATTAATAGCATTACATATCTGCTGTAGGGAATTTGAGAAAAAAATGTTTGGCCTTGTTTGTGGTAGCGTTGGCACTTGACAGACAAAGAGTTTGACTAATTTCAATATTACAGATTTTGACTAATTTCAATATTACAGAGTTTGACTAATTTCAATATTACAGAGTTTGACTGTATTATATTACAGCTCCTTAGCCAGCTTCTTCATCCATTTACAGGAATGGCAAGGTCCATCTGGTCATGCACTCATAAGCCACCCTGTTGAAAATGAAAAAAACAACAACACACAAATCCACTTTTGTTTAAGAAGATTTTCATAATTTTCATAAACAGCAGAATACTTATAATGACAGTCTAATGAGGGTTTGTAGTTATGTTTGGCTGTTTAAACAAAGAAAAATAATTGCTGGAACTTGGGACTTACTGCATCAATAACTACAGGGATGAGCTCCACCGTCTGCACTCATCAGACATCACCTATAACATTGCAGTTCATTTGCATACAGTTGAACTTAACTTTGTTGCAACCCCAGTGGACGCTGTCATCTCCAATCACCAATCATTCAACTCTCATTGAAAATGAATGAGGTCTAGTCACTTTGTTGCTGAAAATCACTGTCAATGTGAACAGCCCTTAAGGATCAGAGAAAGAGGGGAAATGGAAAATGGTCATGAATAACTTAATTAGGACTGGTTTTACTGTAGAAAAAAATTCTGACGAACATAATAAGTAAGTGGATCTCAGTGAAATAAGCAATAAAATGTGCATTATGTCACAGTTATGGACTTGTTTAGTAATTAGTTAATCCCCAGCACCTGTTTTTCCGTAGTCTGCCTCACTATTTAAATTCTCCCTTTAGGTCAGTTATTTCTTTCGGTGATTTTATGTATGTTGGTGTATGTTTATTCATGTGTGCTGTAGTTTATGACTAATAACAGACATTAAGCAGACAGTAGTTTTTATTACATTTTTTTAAGCTAGAGCACAGAATCCCTCTTCCATTGTGACGCATATGGTGTACTAGCATCTCTAATCTACATCTCTAAAGTAACCGAAGGTGGAGCTGGTGATCAAAGAATACTGGTTCTCTCTTTTGTTTAGTGTTGCTTGCTCATTATCATAGTGCATCCTATGATTACAGCTGTTTATGTTTGCCTTTTCAATCATGTGATGAGTTCTAAGTCTTAGGCAAAACGGTAACGCTTTAGATTACAACCCGCAAAGAACCGCGTAAGAACAATGAATTTACGGTGTACGTTTCTGTAATTATAGTGTACCTATAAAGAATTTACGGGGTAGGTAAAAGGGAACAACGTGATACATAACAAACCAGATAATTAACATGCAACGAACCGCGTAAGTAAACTGAAGTTACCGCCTATCTTTTTTGTAATTATAGTGTACCTATTCAGTACCTATGGGGGAATCATATGCGACGTTTGGGGAATAAACGGGTAACAACCTGTGAAATTATAAATCATTTATACTGTAAGTATTTTAAAACTAAGATGTACCCATTCTAATATCGAATTTACGGTGTACGTTTCTGTAATTATAGTGTACCTATAAAGAACATACGGGGTAAGTAAAGGGGAACAACGTGGTACGTTTGGGTCATAAGTGGGTAACAAACCAGACAACTAAGAGGTACCCATTCTAATATTATTACAAAACTGGACAAGTAGTTAAATGAGTTAACGTGTTTCTGTTATGATTTATAATTAAGGAGTCTACTTACCTTATGGAAGATTATTTGTTGATCTCAGACGCATCACCAAAAAGCTTCGCATGGTATACCATCAAGGTTCAGTGCAGAAAGCTCACATCTTTCCAAATGCATGATGCAACGTTTGTATTTCAGTGAATGTATACTGTTTTAATAGCAAAAATGTTTAATTTGGCCATCAAACAATTAAATTAAAACTACTGCAATATTTATTCTCTGTAGTTACAGTGCAAATATCTTGTTCTGTGTTTAGGTCCAACTTGTTACGCCCTTGTTCTGCGTAGTTACAGGGTAAATACAACAGTTGCGGGCTGTAAATGAAAGCAGAGCTTGTTACCCCCTTGTTCTGCGTAGTTACAAGGTAAATACCACAAAGCATGCTCACCTTTTTCCAAATGCATGATGCAACGTTTGTATTTCAGTGAATGTACACTGTTTTAATAGCAAAAAAGAGTAGAGTTTAATTTGGCCATCAAACAATTAAATTAAAACTACTGCAATATTTTTCTCTGTAATTACTGTGCAAATAGTCTTGTTCTGTGCTTAAGTCCAACTTGTTACCCCCTTGTTCTGCATAGTTACAGGGTAAATACAACAGTTGCAGGCTGTGCAATAAATAAACATAGACACAATATAATATTCTTTTCTTTGTCAC
>JAZGTJ010003154.1:0-37102 GCA_036877575.1 Botia almorhae
CATTCAAACAAGGTTAGGCAATGTTTCTAGTTCCAGTGTAAACATTGACCGACTATGACCTATCGTAGACGTCTTATTTTTTTCCTGTGTATCTGTAAATAATGTTAAAAACACTGTCCTATCCTAAAAGCTTCGGGATTAATCAATTTACTTTGCCTCCATATTTTAACCAACCTTTTTATGCAAACATACATCAGAGGCAATATGAATAATTAAAGCGACACAAAAAAGCAACAGCCCAGAGGAAACGCATTCCATTGTGCATTCCGCTGTATTCCATTACCCAGCGCCCATAAATCCAGGCGAACATATTGTGAAGTCTTAGGTTGAGGTATCTATTGCATTAAAGTGGTGGAATGCAATAACCCAACAACTGTCCATTTAAACCCACTTTATAGCTTATGGGGGCTGATACGCTAACAAAGAAACCAAGCTTGCTTAACACACCTGACTTAACACGTGAATCCTGGACCTGTGATATTCAGGATTCCATGCATTAACACGAAGGTATTTGGTTGATATTAACGCGTGTATTTTTTGTACTTAGCCACGGAATTTACGCAGCTCGTTTGGAGCGTACATAAAGCGCGTCTGCAATCATTCTATAGCCGTCTTTATCATTCCGAGTTTTGAAGCGATGAGGAACTACAGCCATAATTCCCCCCTGCCCACCTGCGACGCTCCTATTATATAGTTCAATGGTTCATATGCCTAACAGCAAAGTATTAAATCAGACATGACTGAGGCCAGCTGGAATCAATATCTCTCGGTTTTGCATTCTCACACGGTGGTACAAAAAGTGTCCGATATAATATGTGATTATGGCCACCGGCATAATGACGAGATTTCATTCGCATGGTTTGCGGCCGTAACGCATCGACGTGATTTATGGGCCTGATTTACGCATTGCGTATGACATTCCTGTGTGTTCTTTCTTTGAATCAAGTTCACTTGCGATCGAACGTGCACAGGTCTGGAATCACATGAGATGCTAAATAACAACCAAATCAAATGCTCACGATGTACAAAAACAAACGTGAAAAGGCTTAACAGAGACACTGTTTTAAAACCCACGTTCCTCCTCTTTTAGGTAGGAGATCTGTGCTGGAAAAGCTGCAGGAAGGGATAAAGCTGTTGTTTGTTGACATGCTGCGCTGTGATTGGCAGGTTGGAGTTTCATTAGCTCCATAAAACTCCATAAAAGCAGAGTCAATAAACATCAATAGCCTCTATAACCTTTAGCCTCAATAGCTGCAGCTCTGAAGTGCAGCATGCAGGTACAGGCACCCATGCAACTTTGCAGAACATCATTTATTTCATGGTGGCGGATCTATATATTGGACTGACTGCTTGATGATGTATTCCAAAGATGTTTTACAAAGTTCATGTCCAGGTGAAGGTTCCAGAGTCATGAGGTTAGATAAATCCTTCCCTAACCATGCCTGATAAATCACCATTGCCCAATAGAAGTATTTCATTAGATATATTACACTACTCGTCAAAAGTTCAGGGTCACTTGAATGAAATGTTTGTCATGACTTTAAAAACCTTAAATGTTTGTGATTTGTTTTGTACAATAAATTGTGCCATCGTATTGCTTTCATTATAAAACTGAAAAAAAAAAGTTTTTGAAATTGATGATGTGGACTGAATTTTTAAAAAAGCAGCCGGTACCAGCCCAGCATACATGGGAAGGGCGGCTACTTTGAAGATGCTAAAATTGAACAATTTAGAATATTTTTAAGACGCACTTGTAACATAATTGCGATTGTCATTCCATAGTTTGCTAATGTGAGACAAAAATATTACTGAATTAGATGTTGCTGACAATAACGAAAAATGTACTGATAATTTACCTGCCAAGACAATATCCGTTAATTATGGCCATTTCCATTACCCTAAAACACAAAATTCAAAACAGAAAATTCCTTTATATTAATACAATAAACCGTGCCCATTTTTACTGAGTGTAAACGTTTGACCAGTGTGTGTATATAGAGTTTCCATAATCAGGTTCAACCCTCTGTAGTTTCAGTAATGGTGATGGTTGATGGGTAATGTAGTTTCTCTGTTGCTGACTTTCCCCTCGCATGCTGCACAGGTTGGCGATGCGGTAATAGCAATCAGTGTTAAGTACAGCTAGGGCTTCTAAAACGTACATTACGTAGCGAATACTGCTCAGCGCCACGGGTAATAGGGTGCTTATGGGATTCATTACGCCTATCGCGACGGCTATCTTTCTTTCAGGAACACAGGTTCCGAGAACACTCCTGACACTGCGGCACAATATGACATCATCACATCTCAGATAGAGTGGTCTATCTGAAACCTGCTACCTGCACCCTTTCTAGCTCACTTACATAACTCACCCTACCTAGGGAACATCATCATAAAGAGGTGTACGACTTTCACACGTGGCCTATTTCACAAGCATTATATTGTGAGATCTTTACAGTAGGGCTGTGCATAAAAATCTGAGACCACATCGAAAATCAGAGATTCAAAATCTAATTCTGGGAATAAACTAGGGCTGTGCAATATTATTGAAATATCGCACATGTTCATATCGCAGTTTTATCAACTTCTTAATGAACGGCTGTGTACTTACAGAAGTTGAAGTGATGCTTTCTTTTCCCAGAAAGAGCGAGAAACATGTATGTTGGTTACATCATTTTCTGCTTTAAAATGTGTTTTAATATAATTTATATTGATGTTTCAAACTTAAAGCATTATCGTCTCACATATCACATTATTAAGGAAGTTATGGCACACTGCATTTTACTTCAATATCACGCAGCCCTAGAATAAACCAAAGTTTTCCGATGTTGACATTGAAAGCTAAGAAACTTTTATGACGCTAATTAAATAGGAAATAAGATTTCTTGTTTTGCTAAGATCACTTGTTAGGCTGATAATACCAATGTAATCAACAAGAGTGTGTGTTTTTGTGTGTGTGTGTATGCACAGTCAATTCTCTACTTTGTAGGGACCAAGTGTCCCCACAAGTATAATAATACCAGTATATTTTGACCTTGTGGGGACATTTTTTTAGGTCCCCATGAGGAAGCAAGCTTATATCATACAGAATGACGTATTTTGAAAACTCAAATTGCAGACAGTTTTCTGCGATGGTGAGGTTTAGGGCTAAAATACATAGATTGCACAGTATAAAAACCATTACATCTACGAAACGTCCCCAAAAAACATGAAAACTCAACATGCTTGTGTATGTGTGTGTGTGTATTTCACAGCACCACATCAATGTTCTCATGGATAAATGATATTACTAGGTCACCCATCTACCCAGGAAGCAAGAAAACAGCCCACAATGGTACGTTTCTCATAACGGCCTCTTAAGGCCTTTGGTCAGTCTGGCCGGTTTGAAAGCTCCACTGATCTGGCTCTCAGTTGGATAAGTGGCTGCCACTGAGATGAGCAGACAGGTAATGCTCGCTGTGAGTCAGTGCCAGGGTCCTTTTTTGGATGTTATTAGGGCTTTACTGCTTTGTAGTAGGGCACACTAATGCTCAAAAACAAAAGAGCCCATTGTCAAGATCTATCTGGTAAATGAACTCTTCCGGCTGAGGGGGCACCTTTAAGAGGCACTCTACATAAAAGCAATAACACACAGTTGTTGCCTCTCTCATCTGACTGCATGGTTTGATGGTTCGCGAGTTTTGATTTTCCCCGGAGAGCGCAAATACCTGTTTTTTCGCCTTTATTTCGCTGTGCTTTAATGGCCGGCGTGTTGACGTGCGGACGGCCTTTTTTTTTCCCGAAATGAGCACCTCTATCAGGTAATGCTAAGAAAACACTCTTTGTTTTACCACGCAACAACAAGTACAGAATGAAATAGCAGGTCTGCCAGAAAGCAGTGTGACAACACTGTCTTAATTTAGAGACTGGCACAAAAAAATGGTCCCAGCGCTGTGAGGAAAGAATACAGAGATAAACCCTCAACTTTGCCCTTGGTCATTTGTCTCCACAGAGACTGTGGAAGGAGGGGGTGCGCACGCGCGCGCGCGCGGAGAGCAGTCTCTGAGGACCCTGTTGACAGAAACAAAGGCTGTGAAGACAGTCTCTATAATAATTCCAACACCACGCTTTTTCCTGACCTCCAACAACCTTCCAGAAGAAAAACCTTTGATGAAGGTTTGAAGTTTGGATGAGGCCAGATTCAAAGAAAAGAGAATGAAGAAATCGGTGCCTCAAGGTGGACATCAAATCCTGGAAACAGAACAGAATCCAAACCTGTTACAGTAGGATGTTTGAAATAATGTGTGAAATTACAGTAAAACCTCATAATACATCATACCAGCTCTGATAGCACACATGCATTTAACACCAACTAATTGAATGTGGGTAAATATTAATTTAATATTAAAAATATGAATATAAATATTCAATCATTTTATTAAAACATGGCCATTAACCTTCAAGTATTTCTTATGTAAACAATGCTTTTTGAACTAATCGTTCATTTAAGTCAAACAGTCACTATAATGACTGAATTAAAAAGTGTTTTTTTCTATTTTCCTGTTAAATTGTTTTTGATTAATATTAATAGACAGAGAAAGGTCTATAGGCTTGATTTTTATACTGATATTTTCACATAAATCTCATTTTTCATCCTGTCTGTCTGTATTTAATTAAGACAAACCGATTGTGTTTACATTAATAAACTGCCAAACCTGCCATTTGTACCAAGAAATACATTTGACTGTTTCACAAATGGCTGTGTTACCGTGACAACACATGGTTAAACTTGCTTGTCTAGCAGTAACATTTACACTTTAAGTACATTTCACAGAGTGAAATGTGAGTCTTTATTAACACAACAGACTGGTAAATGTAGTCATGGCTATACTTTTCAAAAACGACTTAAAAGACCATAAAATTAGCTGTGCATTATATTTATACAGCTGTGTTTGAAGAGCTTTAACAGAACCTGTCTCCATTTCTAATGGCAAAATCAGTTATGTTGATGTTTACATGTCAAGGCTACTTTTGCTCCCCACTTCTGAGACCCCCCAAATGAAAACGCCTGCTTGTCAATCAGAGACGTTTCCTCTGCATTACGTACATCCCCGCTGGAAGCTTCTTCAAAGAGGGCTGGAAAAAAAACAGGCTGTGGCAAACAGCAACGAAACGATACTTTTGTTACGCGCTCATAGCTCTACCAGAACTTTCCAGCACAGCTCCATTTGCCCAAAAGCTCCATCGCAATAACAAACCATTAACCAGCACCCAGCTAAACGAGAACCCTGACGCATGACCGTACACGCTACAGACTACAGTGACGAAGACGCACCCCCACGCGGACCTTATCCATCAACGTCGCGCTGCGGAGAAAATGAAAAGCTTTCATAAGGCGGCTCATTTCAGCTGGTGCATTTGCCATTGAGTGTGTATGACAGAGTAAACAGATTTGTTGGCCTGCTTGGCTATCACCCCTCGACTAATGGGGTTGAAGAGGAATGGGCATACCACACAGATGCAGAGCAGGACCGTTAATCTTTATTCAGCTGTCATTCTCTCAATGAGGTGTTAAATCAATACAGATATGGCTCCCCAGCACTAAGCTTTACATCTCTGGTTGGCTCTCGAGAAGAAAGCTAAGACTTTAATGAGGAGCATGTAAACCGCTCGCCAAGACTCTTTGAGCGAAGACAAATTCATCGGGCGGCGTATTCTATCAGCTCAATCACGAAGGGCCGTCGGGGGAACAGCGAACCCACTCGCCACGCAAATAATATAAGCTGTTGTCTGTCTGCGGTGCCCATTGTCTAGCGAACCAAGACGTTCCTGTAAGCAAACAAGACCAATCAGCTCAGAGAAATGGCTGTGCTGATAAAGGTTGACTGTGTTTGGAAAATGTGTGCTGACGGGCACAAAAACTAACTAATAAATGAACAAACAAACTAAACAAGAGCCCGGCTTGCAATCAAACTGTGTTGTTAGGGAACGCGCACGTATATCAAGCCTTTTCCTGCTGGGGAAACAGCTTTGGGTCCGTGTGGTGATCTATGGCTTTGGCATTTCTTGGGTTGTTCTTTGTCCTCTTCTGCGTTCAGCATCACCTGTGCCAGACTGAATATCTGCACCAAAATAATGACTTGCCCACCCCACCAACAATAAAGACAGACAGGAAGACCCACTAGAGAAATAATGAGTTGCTTTATTCTTTCCTCTTTCTTGTGTGATGTTTTTTGAGGCTTTATTTGTTACTGAAGGCCAGATTATTTATTGCAACCGACAATGAAAATGTCTGGCGAGCTTCACAATTTAAAGGTTTGTTACTTAAAATGAAATTTCGAGAAACGCTCGGAGCCAAGATTCATCTCGGTGAGCAGTGATGGCTGCTTTTTGGATCGCGCAACTGAATATTTTTACACTAAGATGCTTTTTTGAGAAATGGATCAAAGTCTCATTGTATTTTTGGATAAAGATTTTCTTCTGTGTTTTTTTTGGCTTTAAAGGTTCTGTTTACGTTTCGCACTGATCATAACTCAGAACTCGTCATGGTGGATGATTTGCGACTCTATCAAGGCACGACGTGTTTAAAATCCAGATCTGACATTTCAAAATTCATACAGACTGTTCCAGTGATGATGTAATTATTCAGCTGTTTGAAACAAATGATGTGACAGTCAAATCAAGTCAACATGAAACAAGATATAAAGCCAGGGTTCGATTTTATTCCGTGTTTGTGACCTATATAATAAAGTTAAAGCAATGTTCTACTAATGTCACTGCAAGAACATTTTCTGCTAACTCTAACAGAACTTTTAGGGAACATTAGCCAACATTCCCAAATCATTCCCTGTAAGCTGGGTTTGCAGCATGTGTGCACACCACGACCGGCATTCCCGCTGTCATTCCGAAGCCTGACGCTCCCAGTCCTCATTCACTTCCTTAAATGAAACAAAGCAGCCGAGATATTCTTCAGTATTCACCTTTTGTGCTTCACAAAAGACAGAACGTCACGTCGGTTCGGTGTGGCATGCAGGTGAGTAAATAATGATAGATTGTTCAGATCTGGGTGAAGTAAGCCTTTGAAATAGGTTGCATTGTTTTATGATTGGATGTAGATATCTCAGAGATGAAGGAATGAGATTTCATATCAGGAGAAGACGGAACAGTAAGCTCCCGGTCTTTGTGATATTGTTTGTTTGAACCGCTGTGTGTTTTCAAAAGAAATAGAAAGGATCAAGTAATAGGACGTGGGGGAGGGGCTGTTTGCTTTGAGGGAATTGACCACCTTGACAAGTGAGGTGGAATGGAAGTCGAAGTCAATCTGCGAGCGGCTTCACCTGCCGTGACAAGTATACTAGAGAGATCCCTACAGGGAAGGGCACTTCAATGAGTTTCCCTAAGTTTAGTGCCAGCCACAAGCAAACAGAGCAGGAAAACAGTCTGCCACAAACCCACATGTCAGCTAACAATTTTAGGTTGTGAGAACGTTTCCCTAATGCTTCCGTTAGATAACGAAAACATTAAAATCCTACGTTGAATGTTCTAGGAACATTTTTTAGACATTGTATTAACATTTTTCTTTGTTATAAGGAGGTAACTTAAACATAGTTTAATTTTGTAATGTTTGAAAAAATGTTCCACTAACAATTTAGGAATAACATTTTGTGATATATACGTTTGACAACTTTAAGTCTCAAACTATTACTGAAAATGGTTTATTTTGCATTTTTCTAATTGAATACAACATTTTCCATTACAAATATTATTGCCAGCGTGACAATGTAAGGTAAAAATTGTACACAAATTTCAGAACTTGTTTTTGTTAGACCCCTTTTTGCTTTAATGACATCATTTAGTCCAGCTGGCACGGACTCCGCAATTCTGCGCAAAACCTAATGACCCGTGTTATTTCAGCATGAAGTGAGAATGTTCTGAAGAGCATCTTGTGTGGGTCAATGGACATCCAAAATTCTGACCTTTTGTTCTTTTTTGAGCTAATACGGTCAATGCCACAGAGTGTAGACTATTCAATACTTTATGTAACAACTTCCTTTTTCAACATCCTATTCCTTCCAAAAAAACAATTTTTAATGTGATCCCAGACCTCTAAACACTGGCGAACACAAACAAGAAAACAAAAATTATATGTGCATTATGCAGCAGGTAAACAAATCATACGCAGCAAAAAAGCAAAGGAAAAAATGTCAAGCACGCAATGTTAGGGAGAAAAGAGGCAGACCTGCTGCGATTATATGCAATCACGCTTTCAAGATGTGCTGCTCACCAAACCAAATGAGCACTTCCTGTGTTCATTCAACATGACAGAGACTACAGGCAGATCAGTCTGGTTTGTTTTAAGAGAACATGATTCACTCCTTGAATTAGCTATATCACCCCAGGCAGATTTTCACTAATTCACTTTTACAGAGTGGCGCTGGAGAAAGAAGATTGGACCGCGTGTAACCGTCGGGCAATGCAACCGGCTTCAGTATCACAGTAAAATTCCGTCTTTTCGTCCTACCTCAAGAATTCTACAAGCGGACTGCTATTCCGGGCTTGTCTCCTACACATCACAGAATCTCCAAACCATCAAAAAGATCAACGCAGAAGAAAGGGTTATTGCCCAGAGGTGGTTCTTTTGTAGCTCAAACGACTTCTAATACTCGGTTCATGTCTCAGATGGCTTCTGAAATCCCTTAAGAGAAATACAAATATTACGAGTAAAAATACAGTAAAAAGTATATTAGTGATCACGCTGTTCACATGAACGTTCATAGCATAGCATTTATTTTTATTACTTTATTTGCTCCTGGTTTAATGTCAGAAACATTTGGCCCTTCGCAAAGACCCGCCCCCTTTAGTTACTGTTGCTACGTCTGACAAGCATTCGGTACCAGCCATGTGGCTCCCACTGTCAATTCATGCTCTCACCAGGGGAATAATAAATCATAAAACGTCATACAGTCAATGTTTTATGACGTCAACAGTCATAAAACGTTTTGGTTACTTAATGGAAACGATGAGGAGTGTCCGCTTAGCTTTCATAGTGTCTGTTACTGTTGTGTAACTAAAACAATTATCCAAGAGATCTGGCATCCTCTACTTCACCACTCCAGATACCAGACTCGTCTATTTGAAATGGACAAAGTATGCTTGCCTACAAAGTGTGTTTGGATACACGCCCGGATGCCAGGCAGTCCTCCATTATTCAGTTCTCCATTATTTGATATTTACTGCTGCCATCATCAATACAAAACGTACACAAATGTTATTTTAATTGCCCCAGCAGATAGCACTGAGTTTTGCGGGTAAGACGCAACCTGCAATGAGTCTGTTAAACCAGAATGCAGGTAGTAGGTACTTTTTATTTGTTTTTTTTGCACCAATAAAAATCCAGCAGCGCAACCATTTATTACATTCGCCCTCAACATCACCAGTGACTTTCAATGGCTAGAGTTCAGGGAAATGTCTCTAATACCCTATATGTTCATTTATAAAAAAGCGTCTGATGAGAAACCAGTGGGGTTCTCTGAATAGGAAATTATGGTAAATTTGTCACTCCGAGCACCTGCAATAGAGTATTAGTTTGTAAGGTGGTAGAAACACGATCACACGCTGGGCAGGTGTAATTGAAAAATGGAGGGTCTTTTAGACAGAAAGCTATTATGCTGCAACCTTCCTTCAGATGGAAGCCAATGTCAAATTAAACCTCTAAGCAAAGCTACTCAAATGATGGCAAGTTTGTGTCAGAAATCAACGAAACCCAGTGTGGTATTTTCTGCTGATGGCTAAAAGCCTTTTTTGCACAAGAAGACAGAACGTTTATTTGCCATAACATATACAAGAAGGAAAATGGCCCCTCGTCTTAATGAAATTACAGCACTCTAAACTAATAATTAAAAAGATGCAAGGAACAATGAAGGCTGTTGTTACTTTTAGTCTCTATGTCAAAAGCTCTCTCTGCAAACCAGAAATTATATGGAAAGGTCCAATGCTTCAGATAACAGTGCAGATCAATTGCAATTTTCCTGCCGTATGAGTCTAAACAATTGCCATTGTGTGGGGAAATTCAATGATTCATTTTAAATGTCAACAATGTGCGCGCTTGCATCTGCTCTCGTGGAAAGTATCAGTAATGTGTACAGAGAGATTGATAAGCAGTATACAGGAGGTTTATGTAGGAGAACGATCACATTTTGTATTTAAAGGTGAAATGTGCCCTTTTTCCGATATTAAAATACTGTACGTTCTCCCAGCCCAGCTTCAAGCTAACAAGAAATGTTCTCAGAATGTTGGCTAATGTCCTCTATAAGTTCTCTCAAAGATATCAAAAACATTCTTACGGTAACGTTAGTAGAACATTACATATCATATATATAAATACAATATTCTTCTAATACATTATTCCAAGTTGTTACTAAAACATTTCAAAAATGTTAAAAAATTAAAAACCGGTTTAACATTCTTACTTAAAACCAAAGAAAAACGTTACTACAATGTCTAAAAAGTGGATGTTTTGAATTTCTCCAAGTGCATTCAAAACAACATTTTAAACATTTTTGTTACTTAATAGAAACGTTAGAGAAATGTTCTTATACCCTAAAACACTATACCCTTGATCTGCAAAGTCAGCTACGGCCCCGTCCTAAATAGCACACATGCACTTTCAGTACATCCTTTTTCCTAAGGTCACACTGATGCGGAATTCACAGAAGAACTATTACCCAGCATTCCATGCAGCAAAGTGTACACTGCGTTCGACCACTAGAGGTTAAGGGTATCGTTTTGGTGGGCCGATGAGAAATACATTTACTGGTTAATTATTATCACTCAGTAGTGTAAACACTGTGGCGATATCAAAACATTGCTGTTTGTTTGAGCATTCTTAAGCGACTACTCAGGAATAATGTTTTTGATATATATGATATAACGTTACACAATGTTCTACTAACATTACTGCAAGAACTTTTTTGATAACTTTGAGAGACCTTTTAGAGAATGTTAGCCAATGTTCTGAGAGCGTTTCCTGGGTTTCTCGTCATCTCTTACCTTCCTCTTCCAACATCACGATACATATAGCCTTCAGCAGTGATGTTTCTAAGTTAGTGAGTGAGAGCATCTAGGTCAGCAGTGAGACGTGTGAAGAAAAGGAAACAATAAGACAGACGACAAGAAAGTATTTTGTCAGAGAAAACAGAACCGGTGAAACAGGCCAATTTAAGACTGAGTGTTAACAGTTGTTGTTTTGACCCTCCAACGAGCGCCGACGCTCCCTGTAACTCTTTATTACTCACTACAGCCAAAACAATCAAACGTGAATAGGTCGTCCTCCTCAAAGTGTCTGGGCGGGAGGAAGAAATAGGCGTTTAGAAGGGCGTGTAAAAACTCTGAAGGCAATTACATCAACCTCCAGTTTAATAGCTGAGATACAAATGCAGGTGCCATAAACGATCACAGACGGGAACGCGTTAATGAAGACAATTCAGCTAAAAGTCGAGGCCACATTACCGATGGGTGATCATTATTGGATTGAATGAATTAAGGCTAACTACACAGCTAACAATTTTAGGTTGTAGAAACGTTTCCATATCGTTTCCATTAAGTGACGAAAATGTTACAAATGTTATTTTAAAAGTTCCAGGAACATTTTATAGGTGTTTTATCAACGTTATTGCTTTTTACATTTTCTATGCTTGTAAAACATTGCAACAACTTAGGATAACGTTTCTAATATATATGATACATAACATTAAAACTTTTTGTGAGAACGTTGCCTGTTAGCTTTTTATCACCCCCCCAAAACATATAAATAAACATCTGGTCTCAGCATTAAAATGGGGTTGCAACTTATTTTATTTCTGTAATGTTCAATATCCTGTTTCACTCCAAAATATGTCACGAGAAAACTAAAATGTAGGTATTTGATTTTTTCCTTCGGGAATTGATTGGAATAAAATGTGGTTTCAGTATGACAGATGGAGGGAGGGGTTGAAGATAGGGCGAAATGTTGTTTCACAGCTGAAGTCATTAAATTTTGATTAAATATTAAAAATATTTTCCCCTTTGGAATATGAAGCACTGAATAATCGTTCACAATGCGACCAGAATGTGTTTTACGAAAATAACTACAGTCAATTTAATTTATGTTGTCTTTAGTGCTCAGACAATCAGTATGGATAAATGAATATTCTATGTACTGAGTTAACGATGAAGACATAAACTCAGTAAAAGCGCCACCAAACAAAACAAACAAACAATCTTTCTAGTCGATGGCAGCACTAAAATAAAATTATGCGTAGTAATGAAGCTTCGAACCCAGGGTAATTCTGTGATTCGTAATGGCAATTCAAATGACCTGCCAGCACAGAAGTTAGAGGAGTACTTCTGCTTATAGCTATGAAAATGAGGGACATCGTGAAAGCCAGAACATTTTAAGTGATGGTAAACATTTTACAGATCCAAAACGCGCTGGATAGTTTCATTCCGAGTCTTTTAGGCAAGAGCGTAAAAATCCGTGATTAATCCCAAACAAGCTTCTGTTATATTTGAACAATAAGAGACGGCAAGAGGACACGGCTGTAAAGTTGATCACGGCTGTGAATTTGACTGAGCGTCGGGCTCCTTGTTAAATAAATAATACTGCCAAATGTCAGAAAACTCCAGAGCGGAGTCGGGCCAGCCTGCTACTCTCAGTGTGCTGTCGAAATATTTCAATGCTTGGTTGTGTGAGGAAGGGTAATTTGCAGCTTCTAGCTGCCGTTATGTAATGCTGATGTGAAATATTAATCATGAAAAGCCGGCACTGCCAAATCTATGCTTGGAAAAGTGCTTTTCGTTAACCCTCCTAAACTGCACGTAGGTGGCAGAACTTCCGTCTTGAGAGGTGTGTTCCTGCAAGAGTCTGCAGTTTTCATTTTGCCTAGTTTGTGTGTGTGATGGCTGTGTGTGTATATGTATATATATATATATATATGTGTGTGTGTGTGCTGTGATGTATGCAAGCATGCATTTTTCCTTCTCCTCAGTGCCTTAAATTTAATAATTGAAAACTGGTGAAACACGCTAGCGGAGAGCAATAGCTGCGACTGGTCAGAGAGCATGTTAAATTCCCTGCGACTGTCTGCTGCAAAAACTCTTTCTGCTGATGCAAAAAATCTGTTACTGCTCTGAGCGAGCACACGTGACTCCTTTAAGCAAACGCGGTATTTTACAGTTTGATCCTATAATAGACCTTCTCACACTTGTGGCAGATATTTAGTTTTTAACTACATGATGACTGTTGACCTTACACTGTAGTTCAGGATATGGCTGCCAATAGACTACACTTGTCTTAAAAGTACTTACCAAAAGTATTCGATGACTTCCATATTCGTACACTAGAGTATTTACAAGGCACTTACATAGAACTCCAAGGTGCTTTAATGAGTACCATGATATTCCTGTGGTATAGCCTCAAAATATCATGGTATTTACTTTTAATAAGTGCAATGCAGCACAAACTATTTATTTTACATTTCACAAACATGTCTATTTCAAGCCCCTTTTTACTTTGAGGGTCAGAGCTGAAGCCATTATCTAAGTGGATTATAAAACGATTACATCAGCGCCGACTAAAATCTTTCCAGACTTCTGGTAAAATGGCCTAGAACATTCTGGAAGAAAGGAGTCAGTGTTGAGGATGAGCAAAGGAAATTGCAAATGACTTCCCAGCTAACAGGAAAAGTTCTCAGAATGTTGGCTAACATTCTCTAAACGTTCTCATAAAGTTATCAGAAATGATCTTGCAGTAACGTTTTTAAATGTTATGTCATATCAAAAATGTTTGAAAAACGTATATATATATATATATATTATATATATATAACCATATTAACATATTTAATATTAACCGTATTAACAAATGTGTTAATACAATGTCTAAAAATTGTCCGTTTTGAACGTTCCAAGCACATTTGAAAAAACATTTTTGTTACTTATAGGAAACGTTAGGGAAATGTTCTTACAACCTAAAACTGTAAGTTGAGTTGGAGGAGCCAGTATTAATGTCCAGTGTGCCTGTGAAGTTTACGGTCCAGGTGCATTTTCATTAAACACAAGCACATGAGATGAGGACGGCCCAAGACCATCGAGCAGCAATAACCTCTGTGCCTGATAGAGAAAGTGTTGTAAAAACCGTTGATCTGAGGATTCTAATAAGAGGGTTTACACAAAACTGCTAAGTAAATTTACGAGCCTGCGCGCTCCGAGCGCAGCGAGAACTCCCCGGTTGCCCGGCCTGTGCACCTGCTGCCTCTTTTTCTCAATAACCCCAGTGTTTAAGCTGCGAGCTTTAAATGCGCTTGTATCAGCAAACGCGCCGCGGGCTTGTCATCTCCACGCGCCGCTGCCGAGATCATCCGCCTGCGATCTGTCTTTGATCACAAGTCTCTGGCTAATGAATGACACGGTGTAAACGGCATTTCAGAGGGTAAATATCCATTAAACGCCGGGCATCTGTCTCTGGGTGGCCTGGCCGAGGAGTGAATCAGAATGAGGCGCACTGACGCCAGGTCAGTGCTGTTCTGAGCTAAACATGGAGTCCTGCATTATTCATACACCTGAACAGATGCAAATCTCCAAACTCAAACACATTTTTCTTACATAACCACGCTTCCCTGGGAAACATTCTTTTTGGTCGAAGAATACAACGACAGATGCACTTAAAAGGTTCTACCTATGTTCACATAATTTTTCGTTGATATATGTAGTTCACCAGCTAAATGTTCAAGCTCAACCAGCACCAAACCAGAACTAACCAGTATAAACCATCCTGGCACAGCTTTCCACATTAATCTATGTTGGACTTCTCAGTAAGTGTTTCTAAAGTGTTTTTTTTTAGCCTTGAGCTCCACTAGCATCCTGTTATCGTTTGATAGTAATAATTCACTGATTCAATTAACGATTTGCATGTTATATACATAAGGCACGCTCCTATACATCATGTTAAACCCACAACCCACATTTATTATCCATATCCATTATTGCACGTTAACTGAATCTGCTCTCGGATGCAAAACTATTTTATTTGCATATTCAGATTCCTCCCCTGAGGTGATCGTCAAACTGCGCAGTTAAACATTCATCAAGATGAAACATTACCCACCAGAACAATGTGAAAACACAAGATCTTGCAGACTAGATGTGCTGTATCCTACTTCAAAAATCTCTTGAGCTTAGCTTCATTTTTTACGTACGATATATTCTGTTAACATTTGTTTTGTAATATATTCCATGTTTATAGTATCAGATTGAAGCTTTGAATTTGCAGAGAATGACTCGGGGAGATGCCACTGACTCTGGTCACTGCTAAGTGAAAGTCCGAAACCTCACATTGCACTGTTGTCAATTATACATTTACCAAATGCCAGGAATGAAGATCCAAATGCGGCGGTGACAGAAACCAATCTCTGTTTACTGCAAACCTTAGCTAGTCACCAGCAAACTGGTCTTTCTATCATGCTGGTTTGCAGGTTAAACCACAAGTAAAAGCAACTACGTTACAATACAATTGTTCGTAACTTTTGACCAATAGATGGCGCTGTCACTGAATTGATATGACAGGATAAGATGACAACACATACCAAGTTTTGTTTTGATACGCCTAAGCACTGTAAAGATACACCCTTATGTTTAATGTGGAGTGTTCACTGTCATTTGTTAGCGTGTTATTCGAGAACCGCTCCGTCTATTGAAAAGCTTTTTTGATCAAATTTGGCGAGTGTGTTTATAGATGATACCTACGAAATGTTGTGCCAATCGGACAATCTGTTTAGGAAACAAATTAATCATACAAATTCAAAATGGCAGAAAACATAATAGAGGGAAATAAAAGTGAATTATAAATCTATATGAATTATGTTTTAGTGGACAAAAAAATCAACACAGGAACCAACACAATATGGGTCCAAGCACCGAATGATTTTGGCGCTTACCTTAAATAAGCGAAGGATATTCGCCACCATTATGGAAACTGAGCTTGACGACGCCCCAATGACGCCCACCACTCTTTCCGGCTTGGTAATGATGGGCGATCCTCCACCCTGGCACTTCACATCCGTTCCGTCTTTTTCGATGAGGGCCTGAACAAAAGTGAGCGACTGCTCCAGCGCGTGCGTGTCCCGCGAGCACGTGTCCAAAATACGAGCTCCCAGGGTGATATTTGGAAGCAATTCATGGTCGTTATTGATTCGGTCCAGGGCGAAGAGCATGGCTTCCAGGCGGTGGATGCCCTTTTCCTTCTTTATCTCACCGCAGGGCTTGCCCTCATGGCCACGAGCATGAACTGGAAACAGGCCACCCAAAGAAATGTCTCCATCTATCCGGATGGAGTTGAGATGGGTGTGGCCTGGACCTTTGGGCCTTGCGGCCATTGCAGTCACGAGGAGGTAGAAAAGAACCAACGCTGAGGTCTGACTGTGATGGCTGGACCATCCGACCAGTTTTCTCACAACTGAAGACATTTCAGCAACCCGGTTTAATCCGAAGTGTGTCTTTTTTCAGATGCGAGACGTCACCACTGAGTTGATGGGTCAGTTGAAGCACCCCTTTGCAGGGCACAGTCTTTCAAACTTCATAGTTATGTCACTTTGAAATGCGCCTGTAATTGAATGGACTGCTCATCTGGTTCTGTAGGCAGCAGTTCCCAGTCAATCCGATTTATCTCCTGTCACAGAACGCTCTCCTCCAGAGTCTTTTGATGAGATTAAAGGTTAACCGCACGTCTTTGGTCGCCTGCTCCCCCGGGTTTCCGGTCTCCTCGTCTCTTGAACACAGAGCTTCACCCACCTGTAAGCGCCTTCCTAAAACAAAGAGAGGATGAAAGGAGTGAGGTAAGAACCACAAGAAATACAGTCAGATGTTTCTGCATCAGCCCAGCTCACAGGATATGTTCTCAGAACATTGGCTAATGTTCTCTAAAGGTTCTCTCAAAGATATCAAAAATATTCTTGTGGTAACGTTAGCAGAACATTTTTAACATCATATATCATAAAGATCAAAAACGTTATTCTTAAGTTGTTAGCTGAACGTTTTCAAAATGTTACAGGCTTAACGCTTGCATAATGTTCTTATAAAAAAGCAACAACGTTAAAACAATGACTAAAAGATATGTAATAGAAATGTTACGGAAACGCTCTTGCAACCTAAATTTTATAGCTGGGAGAATGGGCGATGGAAATCTGTTTATCCTAAACTTTCTCGGTCAAACCTACTTTCCGGCTGAAATCTCGCTTTTTCTCTTGCTTACATGAATCCCCACCCTTCTTGCTTGAATCTGAAGCGTTGCTATGGGTTCTCAAGGTCGAGAGAAATGTGCGTCGGATCTCACACGTGTCTTTTCAACATTCTGAATGAAGGTGCTGCATTCCAATGACGGGTTTCCATCCAGCGAGGGACAGAGAGAGAATAATCTATATAGCATAATGTGCTGTTTCAGTTTATTATCTAAAACAACATTCAACATTCAAACTTCTCGGAGGGAATTGCTACTTCGGTAACCTCAAGGTCGTTAATTAGTTTAAGAAAATGAGATTTAATTTGTACGATACAGATCTCGACATGGAGAGATGCGGGTAGTACCCGCCTACAACCGTTAGCACTACACCTTTGATCATTGACTAACTGGGTTAAAATTAACATTGGGTTTCTGTATGTCCAATATGAACACGCACATATTTGGGTTGCTGATTCTACTGGGAAACTGGAAAATTTGCTTTAATGGTCTCGTACATGCCAAATTGATCTTGCATTATTTGTAATGCCTACACATTATTTATATTAGGATTCAATACCTGACCTGTTTTCACCTCCCACAGCACACTGGAGATATATATATATATATATATATACATACATACATATACCAACATACATACATACATACATTGAAATGATCAATAAAAAACAAATAGCACCGAACTGGATGTTGATTGGTCAATACAGTGTTCCACGTTTTAAAACACATCATGTAGTAACACAGAGAACGCAACAAATGTTGACCTTGCTTTTGTGCGTTCCTATTGTTTATTATTATTATTGAGTTATCAATAATAAAAAAGTCTGTTTTCAAACAGGTTTCTCTGACACTCCTCCCAACCACATCTGATTGGGCGAACAGAAAGTCCCGCCCCATACTCTTGCTGAGACTACGTTCGCAAAACAGCCTCTTATACCTTTTTTGTTTAATTGCCTAATAATAGCTAAAAACAAACCACTGTGAATTTCAGCATCAAACTGACGCAGTTTACGCATACAACTATTTTTAACACTCGACCCCCGAACGTGTATTCCCTCATCAAACCTTCAGTGTTTTGTTCACCTCACTTATTTACGCTGCAACAAAGAAAGCTTAAAAACTCCCTTTAACGCTTCTGTAAGTCTAACTGACCTGCCCTCATTCCATCTACTTTCCTCCTCTCATCTCAGTTCCAGCTTCCCACTCTCCCCCTATTAGTGCACTACGCATTACTCCACACTTCTGTGGTGCGCAGCACTTCAAAGAATTACAACAGAGCCTCTGAAGTGACTGTGAAATGCTTTTTCAATGTTGGCAAACGTGCTTTGATATTAAAGAGAACTGGGGAATCCTTCCTCTGGGACAAAATTCCCGCGCGAGGCCGCGGTAAAGCTGGAAGCACATGTTTCGCTCTCCCACGCTCGCGGCAAAGGGAAACATTGCCCAACACGTGAGAAATGGAGCTCAGCCTAGTTCCGAAGGTGTTTGTTTTCAATGACTTCCTGTTAGGTGTTGTTAATAGTGTTGCGCGCAACGAACTAAACGTCACTATGTTTTCTAGTAGCGCGACCACAGCGACTCCTGCACCAGTTTACTGTACATAATTATTTGTATTTCGTACAAGGTGTACAGTTAGTATAATCCCGTTCTCTATTTTTTACTTCATCATATAAATTGCCAGGTGTGAATTTATTCGTTCATCTGTAATGCCGTCGTTCTAATTGAGATTCTCTCATTTTGTGGCAGAAATCTGCTCTGGTGGCTAAAATAAACCATATCCGATAGTCGCATATTTTGCGACGTGCCGCCTCGAGCGGTTTCAATGCAGTTAGCTGTTTTTTTGTTTGCCACTAACTGCATTTTGTTTTGTTTTTTAGAGCCAGGATGGCCCCACTGTAGCTTTATTTTAATTACGAGCAGCTTGGGAAGCTACAGTTAACAGTGCAACTGCTCCATAACCGTTTGTTAATAAACTCTTCGTGATTTTACAGAGAAACTGAGCTTGTTAGGTAGCTGTTGACCCATATGAAGCTGTCAGTGTGATCTGCTTTCACTGCTGTGATTTGCGGGGAGTGTCAGTCCAACCACAGAAGTTAATTTAATTCATTAGTTAAAGTTAATTGACACTGCATGGCTGTCTGGTGATGTAATGGAGATATAATAAGCGCTGCGTGTTTCTTTCAGCAATAGCTTTGAAACGGATGGCGGAAAACTGCAATTACATATTTTGCTCTATTTGGGGTAATATTTCAGTAATTTCAGGTCTGTTGTGCCAGAAACAGTTCAGACTTTTAATTTGAATATTCATAATTATTCAGATGTCGAGGCTGGAGGTTAATGGGGGACACTGCGGATGGTAGTAACAGTTTTTGTTGGAGTATCAGTTACTAGATCTCTTAATCTTTGATACATGGTACCCATATCCCAGCTAACAGGAAACGTTCTCAGAACGTTGACTAATGTCCTATGAAATGACCTCTCAGAGTTATACAAGTAACATTCTTGAAGTAACATTATTTATATATATCATTTATATATAAAATATCATGTGTTATATATTTTTTAGAAAAGGTAAGTGGTAATAATATTAGTTTTATTTAATGTTTTGTTTTAATGTATTTATTAAATGTTTTAAAAACATTTCAGAATTCAAATAATTAGAATTTCAAAACACATTTTTATTACTTCATGAAAATTGAAGGTAAACGTTCTTATGACCTATAATTGTTAGCTGGGCAATAACAAGCCACAGCACTGGGCAATAACTGGTTGCAATGCAAAAAAGGTTTATGGATCCAAAATTTTCATTTCTTACATGTATTATTACGGTCACGTCTGAGGCCGCCCACCTTCTCTCTGGATAACAGGAGGCTCAATGTAAGATGTTCCAGATTTTATTTAAGAAAAACCACTGAATTTAATTTCAGTAAGGTTTTGGAATCACAGATGCGTAATCGGCTCTAAATTATGTTTATGGGGGTCTGAAAGACCTGCATGTGTCTTCGTTTTCCCAAAATGTCTTCTGCGGTTGGTCGCAGCTCATAGCTTGATGGCTAACGGAGGACACATTAGAGCTGGTGTGTAAGCAATCGTTAAATTCCTGGAGGAAAGAGGAAAGCCGTACAGCTGACATTTTGTCTGCTATAAAGAATAAAATTCCCTCAATGCAGACACTTTTTTTTCACATTTATAGGTTGGAAAGGCTGTCAAAACAACATGCACATCCTGGCAAAAGTAAGTATGCAGGGCCATAAATAAGACATTATGAAACAGTACGAATGAGACAGAATCACAGTATACAACAGCCAGGCGTATACTTGGTGTTGCACACTGGATAATTTCGCCGTCTGTTACTTTCCTCGAAACGCAGAGCCGACACAATAGCCATGTGGTCGATAAACAACAGCATCACAAATACAGCAGTACAGAGTGCACACCATCTCTGGATAGTAGTTTGCTTAGATTATACAGCTTTTGTAAAGGATATTGTGTAACTGCCTATAATATTTTTCCTTTTTTAAATGCACTTATGAAAAGTTATTTTCATTTTCTGTAACCCTCAGGCTAACAGTGTGTGTGTGTGTGTGTGTGTGCGTGCCTGCTCTAGTATGCATACCAAAGAATACCAACCCTTACTTTGTAGTACCCAAGGGAACTTTCACTTAGCAACAGGCTAATAAATCTTTGCTGGTGTGCAGAAGAGAAATGGTATTGTTTCTTATATCGTATCTGATATCATACTCGAGTGTGTGCTCAAGGAAATATTAGATATGGCAATTATAAATACTGCTAATGAGATCGTTATCCGTTTCTCATAGCGCATTACATATCGGAGGCTTGTATTAGGCTCCGCCTCCTAACTCAAAATGCTAAGCCGGTACCGGTAACAATTACTTATCATGCGCTGCAAAATTAGAGGCACAAATTGCCGTCTCGCAGGGAACGTATCTACAGCGTAAATATGCCTGATGGAATTAAGCCGTCCTCTCGGTCTTCAGAAAATCACGCGCACCAGCTGCAGAATTTGGATCACGCCGCGCCCACGCCTGCCTTTCACCGGCTTCTTTTATAAAACACCTCCATGTCTTGGTTTCTTAAGCATGTCTTGGTTTCTCAAGCGTGTTGGGCTGACACCATTCAGTCAGTTAGCTCTGTAATTGATCTTAAAGGAATAATCTCGTCCCATCTCTTCCAGAAACGGGGAAGACGTAGGCCACAATGGGAGCGGATTCGGGAACAGCGCTCCTATTCTGGGAGAAGATCTTTTGTAAGGAGACTGAAGGTGACGCGGTGAGTTTATTGCGCGCCGCTTCGAGTGCAGAAGTAATTTGGAGCTGATCATTCAGAGTAAATTCAGTTTAATCAATGTTGAGTGAATCAGGCGTGGTAAGGTCAGCCCTATTTTCCAATTCGCCTCCAAACTACAGCTCGACTGTGATTCCTAGAACAGATAAAGGCCTTATACAAAGAACGTATATGTGATTAGGAGAGAAAATTGAGACATTGAAACGCACTGACTTGTGACTAAAGAAGAAAACGTTCTTTTTGTTTTGCTCTTTCCATTAGTGTTCCCATCAAATCTGTCAATAGACTACTTGAAGTTTATAATGTATAATAAGTGATAATGTCTATTTATGGTATTCTAGTAATGCAATGAAACACATTTTTGTCACAAATTCTCATTGTCATAATGCATCTGGGCATTTGGCCTTTGAGTTTGTTTCTTATCTCTGAAACGCATACGATTGCAGTGTAGTAATTAAAAATATTGTACAGGATTAAAAAAGATACAATGTTAAAAAATCAGCTCATTAGCATAAATTAAAGACTATCACGGTGTATAAATGTTTCTCAGTTTATATAAATTGTAAATTTTATTATTATTAATATTATTATTATTTCACAATAAAGTAATGAGAATTGCGGATGAAATGCGCTTAATTGTCATGAAAATGTCATTGTGAAAAAAACGTAAGATTTGATCATTAGTATTAGGCCTGATTTCATTAGATTTGCCCTAAACGTAGAAAACATTCATATTTAAAAATGATAATGTAGGTGATATGGTTGGGCGGACTTTGTTAATACAAATTGTTTACTCAACCACACCGAGACCTAAATAATTCATTACGGGAATCTGAAGCCACAAAACACAATGTATGTTAAACATGGGTTCCCTGTATCTGACAGTCACCTGGTTGACTCATAGGTATTATCAGACTGAAACTAATTGAAACACCATCGAGATAAACACAACTCGACAATTCACAAAGCTTTGTCAACCTTTCCATCACATTAGTGGAATAACAAAGCGTGTTATCACATCCAAATTACAGTACAGTCTACAACTGAAATTAGCTTAGGGATCAAGAGAGCACATCAGGAAATATTGTTAGTTTGAGAGTTCCCCCAAGGCTGTCTTGCTGATTTAGGCAAATATCACGCAAGTTTTTGGCGCGCGAGCGTTAAAATGTCGCAGCGCTAAGCATTTTTTTGACTCGCTGACCTTAAGGCCCTTTATTGTTGTCTTATGATTGAATGACGGCTCTTTTGATCATGTCAATCCTTATGTTCGCTCTTTTTAAAGTACAGTGAGTTCCTGGCCTCACGCTGTACAAAGATAAGAAGCCAAGGCACTTAATATTTTACTAGCCTGGCAGCTAGTTAGCATCGGGGGGGCTTGCACCCTGCCAAAAGACAAAGACAGAACTTGACTATGGGATGTCATAGTCTGCAAAAAGCTACGAGACTGCATAGCAAGCAACAAAACAAACAAAACGCACACACGCTCAGATCTAAGGCCATAAATATACTCAGGTACACAAACAAAGACTGCTTGGACAACACACAAGGTCCCACCGCACATACTTTTCATAGTTTGCTTTCACACACTGCTGTTGCAATAGCTTTAGTACTCAAGGGGGCGATAGAGTTAGCCGCAAACCAGATGCGTTATTATTCAAGCAGCTAGCATGTGCACTATAAACAGTAGGATTCTCTTTAAATTGCTGCTCCACCATAACAAAACTTAAAACTGACTATACAATAAGACTGTTTATGCTAGCGTCCACTATATGCTAGCGCCCCCTTGTAGGAAAGCTGAGAATGCAACACATACGAAAAACGGTTGTAAATGTGTCGAGTATCCAATCGCATAGCTGTACACGTTCGCGTTTCGGTTTTAATGTTTACACAGAAGCACCATCAGATTCGTCAAGTTTAAACTATGAGGTCATAAATATGACGCAATTCGAGCTGACATTTTATACAAAGATGGGGCGCCCCAGCACGGTTAATTGAATATTCTGATCTTTTTGCTTCACCGAAAAGATGGGAAAAATATATTTGCAGTCAGCCCACAAAATTAAAGCTGTAAATATCTTCCAGAGCACAGTTGGACGGGAGCGAATAACCAGATATCTTACTGCGGTGAAATGTCACACACAGCTATGGGACCCCGCACGGCACAAACACACACAGCAATATCTGGACGTGTTTGCTGAGGCCAGTCATGGCCGAGAATAAACAGATATCTAAAGGTTGGGTGTGAGATCCTATAGGGAACTAGATAAATGTCGCTTCACATTATCTTAACCTTTGGACGGATAACAACACCTGCTGGGGTTAGAATTATCGCGTAAACGCTGACTTTGCATGCGCCGGCGAAATATCCGTACAATGCACGCGCTGTTCAGACATTTCACCATCTAATAGCGCTTTGACAGCAGTAGCTAGCTAAAGAAATCTTTGTGCCTGTGAGTAACGAATATTGTTGCTGACAGCGAACAGATAAAAATCACGTGCTGCGGTTAGCTCATGAATACTTTCTCGGGCCCGTTTCCTTGCTTGTTTTAATTACAGTGCGTGCAGGCTCTGTATTGATATGGCTCTTTGTTTTGTTTGGCTTCTTTATCTTCTCCATAAATTTCTGCAGTTAATTAAAGCCCGAACTGTTTAATGTACTTTCAAAATTTGTTTTGCGCATAATCTTTACCCAGCTAGCCGTTTTAGGTTGTAGGAACGTTTCCCTAATGTTTCCATGAAGTAAAAAAATGTTATCTTGAAAATTTTAGTAAATTTAAAAACGTCCAGTTTTTTAGACGTTGTATTAACTACCCAAATCCATTAGTTAAGGCATGGTGTGTAAACCTAGTAATCTTTGTTGTGAAAAGGCAAAAACGCAAACTATTTTAAACTATTCCTTTAATGTCTTTTCAGTCTAAGCCAGTAAAATGAAAACAAAAAAATTGAATACGTTTTTCCACGCAGGTGGAAAGAAATTGCATTGAAAGCGCATTTAACAGCGCAGTACAGACTAACCCCCGCATTAATGTTTTCAATCAGCCATGCAGCTCATTTCTGTCCTAGTGGTTGATGATGAAAACGGTGCATCGGCGCTGAGGTGCACACTGGCAGCACTAAAAGAGGGAAAGCACCAACCATCTATTTAAACTTCAAAAGAAATCCGTGTCGGCTCTCTGATCCCAACACATTGGCACAACATTCGGAAAAAAATAGCAAATGAGGACAAGAAGCAAAATCAAGCAGATGTCTTTTTCTGACATGCCTCTCTCTCTCTCTCTCTCTCTCTCTCCCCCTCCCTCCCTCCTGCAGGGGGAGTAGGCGGAGCTCTGTAATTCACATTGCAGGGGAACGGTGCGCAGCAGGAAGGTAGTGAAAGGAGGGTGAGAAGAAGAGACCTCCACACACACACACACACACTCATTTACCTCACAGCTGCCTCTGTCTGCAGGTATGCTGCAGTGCTATCACCACAAAACTCTCGACTGCGGTTGTTAACTGGTTTTGTTTCAGGACAGATTTGACACTTAAATGTAACTTTTTGTACAATTTCTGCTCCTAAGCATCACCAAGTTTCCCAAACAACCTCCCGTCTGCGATTGGCCGGACAAAACCAAGGGCTCCACCTCAAACACACGCTATTGGTTGAGCCAACATTACTGTGTCGGGCTGACTAAGATGCTTAAACCAGACAGAGAAGTGTGTTGATGTCTAATGTTTAAACAAGCTGTGACAGGAGTAAGTATTTCAAAATAACATTTAAATAATATTTAAATATTCACCTTGTGTAATTTACCTTGTTCGTGGTTTTTGAGGATTAGCGGTTGCTACTGTCCATGTTGGCTTCTTATTAATTTATGACAGATAAATTGATGCCACAATACTGTCGAAATGAATTAGGCACATGACCTTTAACATCAGCAACAAAAGAAATCTATTTCCTCTATTTTTAACAATGACACTTATGCTCTCCAAACTCATGATTATATGCTTTTTTCCATGCCCCTCACGACCCCATCAGTACAGACCTGACCTTTGTGGGGTCAGGACCCACCAGCTAAAAACACAACAGTTCTGAGAGCTGTACACACAAATACTTGCATTACAGTGTTGAATTTATTTTGGCTTCAACATTTTTTTTTAGAACTGAAGCACTCAAATTCATTTCTCTGAGAGCCTTTTGATGCTTCTTACGTAATCCAATCTTCAGTTCAGTTTGGTTAGCGATCATTTAATTTTGATGATACAATTAAATGATTACCAGTATCATCCATGGATCTGACAAGCTATACATTTTAAATCATCCAAATAACTTTATTTATGGTAAATAGGTCTTTAAAATAAATATCTACAGCTGATAAAATTGTAACATAGCCGATAATCTGTCTGTCTGTCCGTCTATCGAAAGTTCTGTCTGTGTGTCTGAGCATCCCAACCAGCCACATAGCATCAATATTTCAATTAATGACGAGAGTTTGGGGGCGGGACTATCCGACCAATCAGATGAGGGTTCAAAAACAATCATTAATTTCCAGTTCCATCCGGTGCAGGAAATGCACTTCAACTTTAAGACACACGGTTAAACAAAGCAGCGATATTTTCTCCATGGTGATCAAAGTGCACCACTGCTGCGATCAGAACATATTGACTCATCTGTCAAAAGTCTCAGAGGTCTGCTGTGCAGAACAATGGCGGCACATCAATAATTCAGCACACAAGCAGCACTATGTATGTTGATGAACGTGATAAGACTTATTAATTATGCATCAGCTCTGACCTGCATTATTCTGTCTGCCTTTTGGGTAAGTACGGGCATCCAATGGCTGCAGCCGGCCCAAAGTGTTTTGATTAAATTGTCAGTTCCGTGTCACACTGTAAGACGACCCGACAGCTTTAGATACTCAGTGTTGCCATTTTCGCTTTAAGATTGACAGCCGTCGATATTTCACCATTTCTGCGCGGGCCTACAGCAGCTGCGGCGCTCACGGTAGAAGGAACGTATTTTGAAAGCGAGCGTTTCCCATAATCACACCTTTAAACATAGACCCTGCACCTAATAAAAACAGCTCGGCTTTCCCCTCAGGAATTCATTCTCAGCTTGGAGAGTTTTGTGCTTCGGAACGCGTGCACGGATCTAGTGTAGAGGGATAAGGGGGCGTTGTTATTTTCTGAAGGCATTTGTTGTTCCTCAGCAAGTTTGGGAGAGAACGGATTCTGTCTTTAAGAAGTGCAAATTACTGCGAGTCGCAATGTGCGTCGCAATACAGCCAGGATGCATCATTAAAGCAAAAGGCAGCTAATGAAGAAATGATGCAAAATAGAAACCATCAAAGGTAATAGTTTGGGTCTAATGAGTGCAAAAGAGCAAAGCAAGGTGAATATTTTACCATAACAGTCTAATTAAATGCCCAAGCGATCGCCCAAAAATTAATTAACCTTGTTATGTAACTCTCGAGCTGAGAGTTGTTTTGTTTTGGTGCGAGTTTTTTCTATTTGAAATGAAAAAATCCCGAAGCGTCCATTCAGACAGATGTTGTCAATGAGCATGAGAAGCACACATGGCGATGGCGCTTTCTCGGGTACGTACTCGTTAAAATAAAACCAACAGAGCTGAGAGAATTCACATGACGTCTCTCGCATGAAATCTGCTTATGAGGTCGCATGCTACAAAGTCAATCTGCAAACCTCATTGGCTGAGAAGCCGCTCTGAATAGCTGCGTGTTAAATATCACATGCGCGTTGGCTCATGCGGAAATCACAAGCGTAAGCACTTAACCCCACTGAAATGTGAAGATATGACAATGAAGGAGTGAAAAAAATGAATGAGGAATATATTATAAAACAAAAAGAAGGCTACCTCTGAAGTCAGGGGGAGTGTTTTGGGGAATAAAGAGGACATGATATTATGCATGATCTGTCTCTCCGCAGCTGTTTGATTTCCCCTGGCTCTGAACTCAGAGAAACACTGGTGCAATTTGTCAACTGAAAATACTGCCTGAAAGACAGCGACACCATTGAGAGACTCCAAGTCGCTCTGTCGCCTCGCAGAGACGCCGTTCCCCCATGAAGTTCAAATGAACGCAACACTTATGAAAATAGAACTCTCAACCGGCGCACGGTAAGACCGGCAGACAGTGAGCCCGGTTATTTTTGGGTGACAGATTCGTTCGCGTTATCCTGGAAAGCTCCCGTGGCATAAAGGCGAACTTCCTCCCCAGCTAACAGAGAACCTTCTCAAAACGTTCTCTAAAAGTTCTCTCAGCGTTATCAATAACGTTGTTGCAGTAACAACAGTGGACCTTTCCTATCATATTGCATATATATCAAAAATGTTCGGAGTAATATGTAATATGTTATAATGTTCGGATATATCAAAGTTCTTATAATAAGCAATAACGTTAATACCACATCTAAAAAACTGTACGTTTTAATGTTTCTAGTTATGTTTCTTAACTTTCTAAATAACATTTCTAATGTTTGTGTTACATAACGGAAACGTTAGGGGAAACATTTTTAAGACCTAAAATTGTTAGCTGGGTCAGACTCTATATGCTAATTAGACCCTCCCGCGAAAAAAACCTGGAGCCCTGGTTTCACACGGCTAACTTTTATTTTAGTAGCGCACTTCAAAACCCCAGATACTAGAAGAGTCAATTAAGACTGTGTGCGCAGTACTGAGGGCCCGAGATGAGACAGAGGAGAGCCCTGACCTAGTTTCAGGTACTGTAGCAGCGAGATGGTCTTTACAGGCCTGAGGAAAAATAAAAGGGTGTAAATGTAAGAGGAGTTGGAAGCTAGCAGGTGCTCCCGTCTGTTTTTCCACTTTTCATTATTTTTCCAGTCACCATCCCTCATGACTGTTCGACCTGTCTATGAAGTGCCAGGTTACTCATTTTCAGACAGGAGGTCACCTGGGTGTCCAGCAACAGGCTGTATCATATATAAAAGGCCTGATCTGTCGAATTACTCGCGCCGGTTCTTGAAGCCCTTTGAAAGTAGCTCTTTAAAAACAGTGATTCTTAACTCAAATGTTTATTCAGAGAACAGCCTCACAGGATAAAAGGCCAGAACTAGTCTTTTAAAGAGACAGGTCACGAACCATAATTCTCTCCGCTTAGAGTGTTGTTAGTCGTTTAGCTTGAAAAGCATCTGCTAAATGGCATGTGAATGATTGCGTGACGTTATCTTGATTCTGAATAACATAGTTTTGCCGAAAGACATTACCGCAACAGATTTAATAATCACAGAATCAATCGGTTAGTTCCATCCGAATCACTGGCCAAAGGGCATTCATGGTCATCTGTTCCTGAAAAATATGAAGATATTGTGGTTGACGTGCAGATAAGCTATTCAGAACATGTGATTCAAAACGTTTAAGAGGCGACACAGTGTGACTTTTTCTGCTTCTGAGGAACACAAAAGAAGATATTTTAAATGAACTGGTGACCGAACAACAGTGGCACCCATTGCCTTCCACTGTATGGACACAAAACCAATGAGACATTTCTCAAAATATCATCTTCTGTGTTACACAAAAGAACAAAAATCAAACAGGTTTGGAATGACGTGAGGGTGATGGAAATATTTTCATTTTTAGGTGGACTATCCCTTTAATCTGTGGAATATCAAGAAATGTGGCAGTGTTTTCCAGGCGCCTGACTCAAACAACGCTCAAAAGTCTCTCCGTGTCTCACCGTATTAAGATGAAGTGGCTTTATGTGATTGAAAGCTGTTGGTTAATGAGGCCATAAGGGGACGGAGAGGTGATCACAACGGCGCGTCTGTGCTGCCGAGTTCTCAATAACGGTATCGACAGAGAGGCTTTGGTAATGATCCAAAACAAGGTGAATGAAAGAGAGTCTCGCTTAGTCACTCAAGGTCTGACCGAAGCCTGGAGTGACTCAGATGTTGAAATATGTATGTGTGTGATTTATTTTCATCATATTTTCATCATATTTCCATCATTGGAATCAATGTGCAACCCACACACGTGCAGCGTGTGGAGGAAAAACATAAAAACAACACACGACGAGGAAAACAGCATTTGGAGTCTTACCAAAACATAAAACGAACGTTAAGGAAAGAGTTTTGAGTTTGTTACATAAAGCGTTGCCATTAAGAACCACTTTGGTGTATTCTGATACACTTTCACTGCCGTATTATTAGCACACTAGCTTTTGAAAACGAACCAGATGACTAAGTACAGACACTGATTTCTTGAAATAAGTGTCTGGTGACGTCTGGTCAGAGTGTTTATAAAATAATGCATCTCTTAGAATGACTCCGCTAACGTTCACAAACAGCTATCATTGTATAAAACTATTATTGTGGGAACGTTTCCAAGCAGAAATAATGATTCATCAATGCGCTTCAGTCACAACGTTTAGAATCCACTCATAACACGTACACGGAAAGGAAAACCACAGGCACCTGGTTACCATGGAAACATAATGAGTATAGATAAATACATATATCTGTATTATTCTTATTATCGGAAATAGAATTACCAAGTGACTCTACAACACAACGGTTTTATTTCAGAGGGAATGATGTGGCGTAGCTCGATCAGCACAAAACTACAGTCCATCCCGTGTAGTCTAAGCCCCCATTAAAGCTGTTTATTGTGTTTTAAGTGATTTTGAGACGGCACACGCAGCTTTTCTTGAAGTTATGCTGCTGCAAATCACTTTTTACTGTCAATTGATGTAGTTGCAGTATGTGCCAGCACGGACCAAATCGACCATGAGATCCAGATGAATCCGTGCAGATAAGAATGCTTGCCCATCTCACAGGGAACATTCTGAGAACGTTGGCTAATGTTCTCTAAAAGTTCTTTCAAGGTTCTCTCAAAGTTATCAAAAACATTCTCGCAGTAACGTTAGTAGAATGTTTTTAACATTATTTATCATATGCATTACTTGTAAGTTGTTACCAGAATGAGCTTCCGTCATTCTGTAAAAAACACACAGCTTCTGATTAATATGATTTAAATGACGTGTGACAAATGTATAAAATAAAAATGTAATTGTAAATTGTAAATAAAATGTAAATAAAATGTTTGAATATCTCATTCACATTCACAGGTGTCTGAGCTAAGCCGCGGATATCCACTGACCCTGGAAACGGCCTTGTTAAACTGTTAGCGAAGACTTATTATTATACATTATTTATGACAAACATCGCGTCTCGGCTGGTGCTTCCAAATATAAACACAGTTGTCACTTGTCATGTGTTTCCTTCACGTCTGTGTCGACCATATATAGATGAGCTCAGACGTCCTGTCAGAAAACACGGCCTATCACAGACTGCACGTCTTTGTTAAAAACGAGTAAAAAGCAAAGCGTCCCGTCAGACACGGCAGAAATATGACAGCGATGTCAGTGCGTTTATCTTTAAAGTTCAAGTAAAATGACTTGATCATGCAGAACTGAAATGAAAAAGCACCGTTTGAAAGTCAAGCGCTGTTCAGCCGATCGTTCCTCCCAAGGTTGCTTTAGAAAACACGGTACGTGATATTGAGCGACAAGAAAGCTTTTGTGGCTGTACCAGCTCTGATTGGCTCAATCAACGTTCTTTGACAGCCCAATCAGTGTTCCCCTCAAGACCACCTTTCAAAATCTTTATCCTCTTAACAGTTTCAGCCGCTGGATCCGGCCTTGCTTTTGTCCTCTCTCTAACATTATGCAGCTCCTCAACGAGCAGGGAACGTTCTCGGAACCTCGCAGATGTTCTCAGAACCTCTCAGACATTCTCTAAAAATTCGCAGAATGTTATCAATAACGTTCTTGCAGTTTATGTTTGTGGATTTTTTTATATATATCAAAATTGATCTATATATATCAACCTTTAATGTGAACCCTCTTTAGGATCTGGAGTCACTCCTCATTCAGTTCAATAGCCCCGCGTGTCTTTCATTATTTCCCCTCTTACATGTCACAATTTTCTACTTAATCAGTTACTAATTAATATATGACTCCAGGGGCCCTTATGGGGATTGTTTCTCTGGAAAAAAAAACCCTCAAGGAATCGCATAACATGTCTAATGAATGACTAATCAGCAGACTAAATTGTCAGATAAACCCGTTTGGTCTAGCTTCATGTCTGGAGTGTGGCCTCTGTGGGCATAGTCTCATATAAGGATGAATTGACAGAGCTTGTTTTTATCAGCAGCTAAAGCCGCTTATAGGCCCAGAATAATTAGTGTGTCTATGCAAAATATACTAATTTATTGTAATTTCACCGCAAACAGACTTTGTTTCCTTGGCGAGTACTTTGTATTTTTGTGTCACCATATATTAGTTTTGTAAAGTCTACAAAACCTTTGCATGGCTTATTTTTCCTGTTATTTGTCTCTTCTTTCATATCTGCCCTATACGTTTTATATAGGTATTGTATTCATCCCTGTGCTCATTGTATACATGCGGCCTATATGATCTATGGGATGCATAATTCATTTATGTGCCTTGCTGCATTATACAGCTTTTGTATTTTATAGAAATGAAGGGATAAATCAGGGTGATGGATCACAATGCTAGGCTCGGGTCTGCGGTTGTCATGGAGATGGGTAGACATGTCAGCGTTTCATGGCGGCTTGTCAGAAATGGCGAGCAAACCAGGAATATGCCCTCTCATCCACAAACATTTACAACATAAAATGATGTATGTGCCCCAGTCTGATCTGAGCGACTGTCTCTTCTTGTCTTTCAAAACAACTCAAAGCGTTGGCTTGCGGAAAAGGCCTCAAAATTCCTGACAAATATATGCAATATTCCTTGATTTTCTTTTATCTTATTCCGAACATGTGGAGTCCGAAAGCGGCAGAGGAGAGCACGCTGCCTGCGTTCAGAGATATGTCAAGCATTTAGCGTGGCAGCTGTTCACTGGAATATATTGATTTTCCATCAGATATGATAGATATTCAATGTCCACGTGCTTTATCAATTTATTGCCATGGGGATCAGGAAGAGAGAGGGAAAGGAGCCTCTTCTCCGAAATTTTATTTGCACAAGATCCCAGAAGAGAGAAGACATGTCTGTCACTGGTACGGAACATAGAAAACAAATGATCGGAATAATTTTCCCTTGAGAAGCAGCTCACCGAGTCTGACAGAAATATGACTTATTTACCAGAATCTTACAGAAGTTAAACCACTACAACAGGTCATACTAAAGAAGTTACACCAAAATCTGACCAAAAAATAAAACAAATCGGATGTTACATTTGAAATAATCGAACATTTCTGAGCATTACTCTGGGATTATGGCCTCATATGTGAAGTAATTTAAATACAAAGTAAAAAAAACATGAAAATCCATTATTAAAGTGTTATGACATGAAAACTATTTTATAGCACTTCTGTTTTGATCATCTTAACATACTACATTTACTCAACATTTATTGTATGAAAGTGATTTTATGTGAATGATTAATTTGAACGTGACACGTTTTTACACAAATTACAACTGTCCTTCAGTTGTTCCATTATTTCCACTATGACAATATTTCCACTAATTAAATTGATTTAAACAGAAGTGCACTTGGTTACCAAGGAGACAACAATGTCAGTGAAGAGCATGCTTGAGATGAAATATGCGATGCATGTAGAAAACAAGAGAAATCAAAGTAAATATCACTTCAGAATATTCTGTTGCATGTTGTTGCCATTTTGTGATTACGCAATTACGCACAAACTGTGTCAATTGTATTCAATTTAATTCTAGATTAAGTGCTATCTTGGGAACGTGTCGTTTTATCCCCAAATTGTCATTTTCATTATCATTTTCCCACCACATAATGATATCAACCAAAATGGATGTTGGTGAAAAATTTGACAGTTGATGCAGCAATATGCACTGTTGGATGTTAGTAAACTAAGTAAATAGACCTGTTAAAAGTGTCTTTAAAATAAGTTTGTTATCAGAGCCACAAGGGCAATACACACTACAGCTTAAGATAAAACAGCACGTTACAACGTACATGCGGTTGTAGCGGCTTTGAACAAACTGATGCTGTCAAACAAATCGTTTCAAGCATTTTCAAACATTTTCAATTACATAAAAGAGCAAATGAAGAACCACAATGAATAATATCGCAAACAAAACAGATTTTTCTCAAACAGCTGAGCGTTTTAAAAGCATGACTGAAAATGTACATCATACTTTATGCATGACTGTTACAGGAATGTGTAGTGGAGGCAATTCTTTTTAAAGATAAAACAGAAAAAGATGTTTAAGAACCACTTTGAAGTTTAATAAAGATACATAAATGAAGTCTTTGGCTCTTCAGATGTAGAACAATGAGCGAATTATGTGCAAGATAAGAGTTTTGAAAGAAGAGTGAAAGTAGAACATGAAAATAAATAATTAAATGAAGAGTTTTGCTTCCCAAAAAAACGTGCAACAGCCTTTTGCTGCACACTCAGTGTGATCTATATATGTCAGTTCATTGCAGCAAAGCAACGATGAAAACTGCTGCGCCTGTTTTTCAGGACTTTAATATTAATCTGCAGAGGGATCATTTGTAATGAGTTTGAAGTTGGACAAAATATTAAAATGCAAGACTTGTAAAGAGAAAACAAATTTATAAAATTTGTAACTGTTTTTTAACTGGACAAGAAAGAAATACATAAAAGCTTATTTTTTTTCTGGAAAAGAAAGACATACATAATAGCTTTCAGAGACAACAAACTGGACTTAATGCTGCGATCTAAAACTTTTGCCTCTCTACCGCCATCTCTGTCTGAACAATAAAACTGCAGGTTACTTCACGTACATTTCTTAAAATCAAATGACACATCAAACTGACGTTTCCTGGGAAATCAGCTCAATTTGACAGCTCAAATTGTAAATCATTAATATAAACTTTCCGTTGGGAATCGGGGTAAGATAAGGATCGTGTTGAACATTCATCTGTCATGTACTTGCTCAATAACTGATTTTGTGTTCATTTTAATCATAGAAAGTTATGAATGGCTGCTTTAAAGCCACACTGTATTTTGAAGAATCAAATGTTAAAATTTAAAATAATATTAGGCTGAACAAATAAATGATAGTTCATTGTTTTGTTCTAGTATTTGACCAAGTTTCAATCTGTAATACAGCTACCAAATCTTTAGAAGCAGCACACCTTGAGGCATGTTTCTAATCCATGTAAAAATTTTGGCAATGGTGAAAAAACAGATTCTTCAATTAAGCCTTTGGCAGGTACACACAGCTGAGGGTTTATGCCATACAAATTTACACCTCAGGCTGTTCCAAACGTTCCAATATTGGAACACGGCTCACACAATGTAAATAAGGCACGAGGACAAATGGAAGGAGCCCTTGTGTCTAAGTGTACAATTTAGTTGTCCAGTCAAGCAAGCCTTTTCCATGGCTGTATTAAATGTCCCAGATTTTAAATCACAGACCCCGCCCCCAAAGAACCGTGAGTCAAGATGAACAGCAGGAGGTGTAACTCGCGACATCATCACCTTGTCAATACAATGTGACTGAGATGAGAAGGGCCTTGTCAGAGGGTCGTCCGGGCATGTTTTGCCCCTGCTGGAGGTATTCAGATTCAAGTTTATCTGTGTCACAATCACATTATAATCACGGGTCAAGAGTGTTCTGAATTAAAAATCACGTGATTCGCCTCAGAATTCCACCACGCAGGCATGTTTCATTATTCAGAAATGTATTTTCTTAAATTTTATGAGCTAATATTTCATAAGCCAATAAAAGTGCTTAAAAATGAAAGCCACTGGCAAGGTGAGACGACAGTATTATACGTTCTCGGAAAAGGAATCCAAAATCTAATTAAATTTAGATGATATGTTCGTTCAAATCCAGTTCCGCTCCATTAATAGTCAAAGGTACTTAGAATCACCGGTCTCCTTGCTGTACGGCCCTCACGCGAGTCGAACCTTCACCTCCCATCAGCCTTTGTGCCTCACATAATTTGCGACAGAGATTTTCCTGTACTACGGCGCGCCCTCCCGTGCGGCGCCTGTTCTCCGAGCCCTCGGAGGCCATCAAAGGTCGGATCTCTGGAGACGACTGCTCCCACTGTAGCCCAACCAGTGACTGCCTCCGTTTCGCTTGACTTCCCCAGCTGTCTAGCTCCTCCGGGCCCGTATGAGTGGGTTACCATAATGCCTGCTGACAATCTGACAAGCATGTGATTGTTGGGAGTAGACGAGGAAAGGAGAGAGAGGGTGCGCTCTCTCTTTGGGACCTTTACGAGGCTTTTAAAAGGCCTGCAAAATTGTTTGGTGATGAATGCGAGCTTTAGAAATGGCAGAAAACGCTGACGCTGCATGCCTGGGACAAAGGGAGCGTAGCTGGATTCCTGGAAGGCGACTGCTTCTACAATTACGCCTGGTGACTCAAAACCTCCTCGTGCTTTAAGCAGTTCCTGTCATCTGCGGTAATGACAACACTAATCAATTTATTTTTAATTATCTTTAATGATCATTCTATGCTAGTCTGGTTAGTATGTGCAGCTGAAAGTCTAGTGTAATCTATATTATAAAAACATAAGCGTTAGAAATGCTCTCTCAAAGCATAACTGTGGTTCTTTTACAATTTTTACTTGTGCTTAAAACTGCCATCTGTAACTTCTGCCTCTCTAGCACGTCTCTGTTTGACAGAAGTTTGAAAAGTTGCAGCTTACTTTACGTACTTTTCATTGCGCACGTTGAAGTCAAATGAAGCCAAACTGGCATTTCCCGGGACATGTATGTTATGTACGTTTTTACATGCTCAATTACAGATTTTTGTTTATTTATGGTCCAAAAATTAATTTAGCTTTAATATGCAGAAGCTATCACGAAGCCATTTATAGCTCCAAAGAGCAACACTGGCTACACCAATAGCGCGAGTTTAGGGCGGGACTCTCTGTTACACCGACCAATGACAGATTGAAAGAGGCTTGGAAAACCTATTTAAAACTAGATATTTATTAATGCAGTTTCACTGGATGCTGTTAGTGACACAGAAATTCCCTGAAAAAGACTGAAAAAGATCCACAGATGCTAAACTGAAGGCTTGGTTAAAAAAATACCAATAACAATTCTGGGAAGAGTTACCGTGGCCTCAAAAAGTATTTGGACGCTTAAGCTGCTATTAAAAATGTATGTCATTTCACTAGCGACAAAAGATCAAACCAAGTGTTTACTCTGAACAATGATAGCTCAGGCTCGCTTTAAAAACAAACCATTTCACAAGCAGTTTGGCTTTAAACTATAAAATAATAATTAACCTGTTTAAAATAAAGAAAAAATGAGCTTGGCCACTTTCTGGTGGTTAAACCTAATGGAACATTACGTTTATAGTTAATGCATGAAGCTGAGGGGAACTGACTTCATACATCCACTAAAAAACCATCATGGGACCCGTTGGTTAAAATTAATTGCAAAGCGATGTTTAAGAAAAGTGAAGTTGGTTGTAAGGAAAGGTCTAGCATCGTTTGTCTGCAGATGCCACCCCGTTTGATATTGTTATTTTTAAAGTGGCTTAATGGTGCAGTAAGTTTTTTCTGAGAAACGCTGTTAATATTTAAAATTGACACCCA